>OMNV01003277.1:32742-62742 GCA_900303265.1 Brotula barbata
TACACACACACACCAAAACTCTTAGGGATGGAGAACTGTTGACAGCCACCAAACTACCATATAAGACATTTAGGAGACAAATCTACATTTGATGGACAGGCAGGCAGACAGGCAGTCAGACAGACAGACAGACAGGCAGTCCGGTTAGCGAGCTAAAACGCGTCCGTGTAGTAATGTCACCAAATGGAGGCACATTAAAAATGAGGACCATCGAGTACAAATCCTTGGGGGACACCTTGAGAAACACGGCCAACCTGTGTCACCTCTACCCGGTGGGTATTTACCTCTAGAGGACAGGTCAGAGCGTCTCCTCCTCCCCGGTGCTGCCCAGGTGCGTGCTGGACAGGTGTCGGTTCCTCCCCGTCTGCACGGCCTGCAGGTTCTTGTAGCGCACCAGCGCTAAGGCAATCTCTGCGTTCCACGCCGTACCGTCCTGCGCACACCGAAAGTCTATTTCCTTGCCGGTGGCCATGACCACGGTGAAGTACACCAACCCCCGCTTGTACTCCACGCAGTCCACCGTGACCATGCGCTCGAAGTGCAGCTCCTTGGCTCTGGAGCTCCAACCCGAGCTCGTTGCGTCGCCGCCGGCTTTGCAGTTGTGCAGGCGCAGTCCGTCCTCAGTGAGGACGCAGCGCTTCTTCTTCCACAGCTGGAGCAGACCGCTGCTGCGCTTCTCCAGCAGCCCGTCTCTCATCACCTTGGCTGGGTGAGACATGGCCACGCCGAGCCGCGGAGTCCTCAGGCTCAAATTACAACACGCTTCTCCTCAGCTGTCCGGCTGGTCAAGGTGAATCCATCAAATACGCGTTCCAGATATTGTCACGTGTGGTAGTTTGGTGGTCCGAGCGTTGGAGGGAGTTTGGAGACTCCGAAACTCTGTCACACACTGACAGCGGCACTCCGACTGTGTGTGAGTGTGTGCGCGCGTTTGTGTATGTGTGTGTGTAGGCTGGTCTGCCTGGATATGTTTGAACATGCCCGGCTGCTCGGTGGACCGTCACTCGTTTAATACCCCGCCTCCTCCCGGTGACGGTCGGAGATCCGCTCTACTTATGACGTGTGTGTGAGTGTGTGTGTGTGTGTGTGTGTGTGTGTGTGTGTGTGTGTGTGTGTGTGTGTGTGTGTGTGTGAGAGAGAGAGAGAGAGAGAGAGAGAATGCTTTAACATAATCGTTTCCTTTGGGAAAATAAAGTCTGTACGCTCCGTTTTAATCATCATATTTAAATGTTGCAAAACTGAACTAACAAATATCGATATAGATTTCAAAGACTTTGACAAATTCCTCCGAGGTTTTATTTGACCGAAAGAGGGAAAGTTTAATTATGGTGTAAAATAATTATTTTTGGGTTTGTTTTCGGATCTGTCAACGTCATGTGGCGTCTTTGTTAGCTCGGATGTGACAGCAAGTTGCAGCATGTGGGCGGGGCGTAAATCTGTAGTTCCCCAACTCATACAAGAGCCATATAATCGTTCTGTAGTTCCAGATGCGTCACTGCAGTGTTATGAAAGGTATGGAATGAACATGTGTGCTTTCTCACACTTTGTGTATACCCCGCCTCCCGTACTCTCTCACACACACAGTTTCACTCACATCCTGTTATGTAATTTTTGTACCGATACAAGACACACTGAAAGGCATTTCTGTCATTCCATTTAATAAAGCAGTAATCATCATGGTGAAAAGACCAACTACACATTGTGATGTGTAGTTGGTAGTTTTGTCAGTTGCTACCTATAGTTGTGATAATAACATGCAAAAATAGATTAGATAGATCAGCTTAAACAAATTATCATAAAAATTTGACTGAATAGGTAGCGTAATCTTCAAATGTTGTTGGTCAAGATTTAAACGTTACATTCTTAAAAAATACTTAATCAAGGATTATGTTGTCTGCCCTCTGCAGGAAGAAAGCGGTAATGCGTGTAAAACTGCCCATCAGTCGAGTGTTCATTGCGCATGCGTCAGAGCCCCAGCACCCTGGCCAAATCCAAATCCTTTGGGACCAAAGTTTTTGGCATAACAACCTGAGGTAGTAAACAAAAAGAGGACACGTCAGACACGCACATTTCACATCGTCTGTATAAGCTTGTATCTGTTTCGGTTTCCGCCCAATATTTGAAATGGCAGTTCATCGTGGCGAAGTCAAAGCAGTAAACTACAAGTGGTCGGTTTTTTTCTCTACACATCCGCAGTTTCGCCAATACGTCCGCATATTTCTTGATAAGAAAAATAGAAATAATTATATAAAAGGATGTATCATAGCACTCTCATTGGTACTTAATATTTAAATATTTGTACTGTTAGATAAACCGCACAGGGTTATTTCAAGGACTTTGCATGAAATTACTGGGCCTTTTCATACAAATGCCCGTAATTACCAGTTTGCCACATCAAAATGGCTTAAAACCCTGTAATTTCTTGACAAGTTATGACAAAAACTCCTACAGTCCTTCACTTTTTAAGCTATTGAGTTACAACCATGTAAAATCCAAGTTATTATAGAATTCGTGAAGGATCAGTCAGTATTGCCACTGGTGCTAGAAATCTATTTATATTGTAAATCACTACTACATTAACACAGATGAAGTGCCGCCAGGACATAATCTAGATTTGTGTATTAAAGTGTGATTGGACTAATATTAGGATGATTTATATTATTTTCAGGTGGATTGATTCATGAGGAGGATGAGGTTGTACTTTTGCAGTAGATTTCTCCATCCTTATCAGCCAGTGTGGTTGACTGAAGGCTCGTCCCACATTCAGAGCAGGTAAAACATCCAGCCCTGTGCCATGACTGTGGGAAAAAAAGGTAAATGTAAATATATTAACAAGGTTGTTTGCACCTCCATGTGCCTCAAGCACGTATACTGTATGTGTGTGTCTTATCTTACACTTCCAGCTCCAATCACTTTCTCAGCAGCATAGACAGACTTGCCACAGCGTGCACATTTGTCTGCCCCTCCGAACTTCTGAGCCACATTGGATGAATTTGGATTGTTGGTGGGACGATGAGGAGCAGGTCTGACAGAAGGAGACAGTGATTGTCTATGACTGTCTTATCTGTGTGTGTGTGTATGTATGTGATTCTGTCACTCACTCTGAATGTGTAATTCCCAGGTTCTCTCCTTTGTCCATGCTGAGGACGCCTGCCCCCTGGCCGTACCCATAGCCTTTTGGCCCATACTTCTTTCCATAACATGCTTTACAGAAGACTTCCTCCCCATGAACGGCCACAGTGGTGCTGTCCAGTGTCTTCTTACACACCACTACACAGACACCACAATCATGTCACGCAATCACAAATAAACATATATATTAGTTTTTTGGATATTGTCAAGCAGACTTATGCGTTTTATATCGCCATGTAATTATTTCCTTATATGGAAGAGTTTTATAAATCAAGCATGATCTCATCTAAATTCTATCACAAGAATGTTTGATTGCAATGCAGGAACATAAATAACTTCACTCAGAACTCAGAACTTTTTCTTGTTGAGGGAAAGAAAATATTGAGTCTGTTTTAGTTTTGCTATTCACAGTGCACATGTCTAGTGAGATGACTTGATTTGATTTGTTGTTTTATCTGTAAACTAACCATCAGACGATGGGACAAGACCCTGACATCTTTAGAGCCTAGGATTTTTCTACAACAGAGGTCAAAAGCCTGCTCTTTAGTGTAAGAATGAGGGTTTTACTCACAATAGTGCATCAGTGTTTTTCATAGTGTTATTTTATAGTGTAAGATATCAAAATTTCCATAGCATAAAACACAGATATGACACTATGACTCTGTACTCACGTCTGTCACAGCTGTAACAAATACCTTATCTTGGACAGTTTTTGAGCAGTAGAGACAAAATTTAGAACTCCCTGTGTGGTTTTATGTATTGTATATGCTCTCCTTATTAATCATATCAGCATCAGTCAACATTAGATTGAATACTTCTGACTGTTAAGTGTCAAGATGATTTCAAAAGTAGCACTGAGGAGTTAACTCACTGCAGTGGAAGCAGGACTTGTGGAAGCTCTGCCCATCACACAAGACTTCCTCTGCAAAGTAAACTGTCTTCTGACAGTGGCCGCACCTGTTTCCTCCTCCAAATGGCATCCTAATAAAGATACAACATCTTAACAAAGAGAAAGAAGTCTCACCAAGAGACATTGACTATCAGCAGTAAGTTACAGAGAGAAACCGCTCAAAGTGAATTAGATGAAGAGAACAGTGAAAAACAGGAAAGAGATCAAACAAAAACTGTAACTCTTTTGATTTGTCCCAAGCATACTATTAAAATGTCAGCACATTTTCAACAGAAGAGGCCCTAATTTGCAGAAGTAATATGATAAATAATATAAATAAAAAATGTAATGATAAAGAATTCCTGTGTTCCTTCACACATGTCTGTCATGCAAACACATTAATCATATAAGAGTTTGTATGTTTGTTTTTGCTGTTGTTCATTTTTACTGAAAAGACTAAAATGCCCATAGTTAGTGCTGACGGTTTTGTCTTCTCGGGAACAGACTGTTATTTCACTCTTGCCAACTCTTTGTGGCTTCTGGAAAAGGAGGCTAGCTCGGAGCTGAAAGTGGTTTTTAAGGTGGCTTCTATTGATTTTCAAATGAATGTGTGTCAGCTTTGACTTTTTAGGGATTAGTAAACTGAACGTTGGTGTAATGTGAAAGATCCTGGCATCCTGCTGGTTTCTACCCTCAGTGTTTCCCATCATGACACTCCCTTTCCATTCTTGCATATCCACATCCACATTCCTGACTGGGAAAATCCTCCCACCTCCAGTCCGACCGTCTACTCCCTGCCTGTCTGTTTCATTCTGCACTGCATGTCGATACAGGACCTTTTAATCTGAGTTGTTGGACTGCCGAAGTGGGCACAAACATACTGTAATGTGCACAAATACTACTACTATCCTGGTAGTGAGAAGGCCTCAGAAATCTAGCACAGTTTTCTAATGTGTCCTATCACACTGGGACACACTTCCTGTTTTCTGTAGAAAACAAAAGGATAAATTTGTTTACAAGATATGATCCTGTGACTCACACACTGCACCACAAGACTTTCGAAAACAATGTCTCTCACCAAAAGCGAACATCATACGATGTTGACACTAAAATATTGAGTAATCTCTGTGCTCATTGTATAATATTAGATCATATAACACAGTAATGGGTGGAGCAGTTTTGTCTGGCTGCCGCACTGTTGATCTGCTTCCCTGTGCGCATTCACACTTAGTGTTCCATCTTGTTTACAGGACTATTGAAATGCAATAAAAGCTGAGAATAATAGACTTAGGGAGGTATGAGGTTGGGTCAGGACATTTTTAAAACTGTAAATGTGGTAATCTATTGCAATTTTTGACTAAATAACTACGGTATTTTCTCCTTCATACTAAATGGGTAATACTACCCAAATAAATGCAAGCCAGTAAAGGAAACATTCTTTGCCTTGACTTTTAAGTGCTCCAACAGATGTCAATGATTATGTTGCCTTGGGGTTCTGCTGGTGTTTTTGTCAGTGTGGAGTATTATTATGCCCTTAAAGGGCATACAGGGTGAGAGACATTAACAGGACATGAAACTGACGAGACAAACTGATAACCGAAATCGGAAGTGAGTTCAAAATGTGAAGCAAAAAGACCGATGTGAAATATGACAAACTGGAGGAAGGTCTGTAACTGCTGATTTTAAAGGTGTGCCAGAGATAATTTGGATTCAATCTACACACTTCAAACTAGCAGCTTCAGTATGTTTTTTTCCTTTTCTTCCAGTGTCAGGATAAATATGAGCTTATTATTTTATATCATCTGACTCTAATGACTTTTTTGTGTTACTACACAGTAACTTGGAGGAGATCCTGGATGTGTTCAGGGACGACCAGAATGTGAAGAAGGTCACAGTGTGTTAAGATTTTCTCAAGTGAGACGAAGACTGGTGAGGATGACATGAAGCGTTCAAACTGGGAGCACACACAAACCCAAAGAAAGGTGAGTGGAGTGAAGCGGTGTGGTTCAAACAGGTCAATCAATGTTAGATTTCTCTTCTGAGGTTTCAGGTTTATCACTGCTGGATTTGATTTGATTCTTTGCTCCCGACCTCTGCAGTTTCTTACTCTTGAGGATGGATTCCACAACTAGTTGGTGGTGGCTTCAAACATCAACATTTCTGATAGCCTACAGGTTTGGACTTGTGGTGACGCAGTTGCACAAGAATAACAAAATAAAACAAAGAGGAAAGGACATTTATTTCAAAACAGGAAGTGCGTTCATGTAGTGGAGGTAACTATCGTGTGGTTTTATCGTTCCATGTTAAAGCACAGTGTAACTGTTTAACCTACCCTTTGCAAACACTTACAGTATATGCTGTTACTGTTCAAAGTCTGGTTAGAGCAAGAATATAACGATGAAAAGAATTGACATGAGCACACAGCCGAAATAAGAATTCCCACAATGCATCTGCTGAGAGAGAGGGTGAGAGGGAAATTATATGATGACGCAGACAGAAAGCAGGACAGTTGAAGCAGTCTGCAGGACAGTTGAAGCAGTCTGCAGGATCTGCCTCCAGCTTACCTGCTGTCACTAGAGGTTGTCACTCAGTACTGATGCACAGGTCACGGTTCGACTCCCTGCTCCAAGCTGCCTCAATGCCGCGCTGGGTGTGTCCAGGAAACAGAAATGTAAGTTAGGTGGTGAAATTACGCCTTTAGTCTGACAAACAAAGGGAATCTTCTCTTGCTATCCCAGTATTACAATATTCAAGCTGGTCCAGTTGGTACACGGAGAGTGCTTTGTGTGTGCCTCTCCACTCTTCCTCTGTTCCATTTGTGATAGAAGGGTGGAGCTTATGCTGTTGGAGCTACATCTGCCTCCAAAGTTACTGTGTGTAGAGAGAGAGAGAGAGGGAGGGAGAGTTGGGGCGGGAACTTGGATTGAAAGGCTTTGAATCGTAACACCCCCTTATTATTCTAAGAAAGGCAATTAGCTTATAGAATGACAGGTATAAGCACACAAATGTAGCAGGTAGCATCCTAGAATACAATTTAGTAAATAACGGATGTGGAGGATAGAAAAATGATAAAATAGCACAAAAATATATCACACAAATAGCACACATTGGTCACTGGAGTGTGTTTTCCTTTGAAATTCTTCAGTTTATGAAAGGATTTGCCCTCCTCTTCTCTTTTATTCTGAGAATGCTATGGGAGGAACATCTATTGTCTGAGAATGGCAAGTTTTTATTTCTTATAAAGCTGACGATAAGGCTGAATGCTATGAGAAATAGTAGTCAGGTAATCTATCAATTATTGTTTTCCATTCTCAGTTCATTGTTAACTGATTTTTGTTGATTCTTAACATTGATATAACAAGGAGGAAAACAGGAACAGTAGCTTTAACCTGCAAATGTTTACTGCATTTTGACTTGATGAATGACTTCATAGGTCAATGTCTGACAGAAGGACGCTGGGTACCGGCTGTTTTGTACGCTTTCAGCCTGCTACTTTATTTTGTTCCATTTAATGTGACCTTAAAAAAGTATCACATTCAGACATTTACTGTATGTGAGCCTGAATTTAGATCAGTTGTGCAGAGGTTTTAGTCTGCTACTGATTGGCCTGTTGTGTTTGTTTACCACCTAAAACATGTTTCATAATACATGTGTGTCTTTTTCTGGCCTCAATTCAGACACAATTCCATCGTTTTTTGTCCAATTATTTTTTAATTTTGCTGAACGTGTCACTCAATTTATTATGAATAATCTGCAAGACAACTAACTTTCGGCACTGGGATATAATAGGTCACATGCAAAAATGTTTTTAAAATGGGATGGGCTCCAACCTCCAGGGTCCTAGAACAGGATCAACAGGTTTTAAGGATGGATGGATACATGAGTGGATCTTCTATTTGAGGGGCTTCTGCTTGACCTAAGGGAAGAGGCGGTCATGTCTTGCTGAGCTGAGTGAACCGTTTACATTGTCGACACAGTTTCTTGTGAATGTTAAAATGGCTGTTCTGAATCCCTACCAAAGCTGCTTGACACTGTTGTTGTTATCAGCACCGTCTTACAGTATGCAGGCAAAAGCGCGGCCGCACTGAGAGCAAAACAAACAAGATAACGTTCAGCTAACAAGTTCACACATTACCATGAACGTTCCACAGATTTTTTGTTTTTAATGTATGGATTTTGTTTGTCTTGTCTTATTTTAGTGTTTTATCCTCGGAGGTGGAATATTTACCATTCGATCAATCTTTTTCTATCTCTGTCTGGAGTTTAACCTTTACCAGGTCATCGTTTTTGAGAGGTGAACTTAAATGGGCTGTTTTCTCTTTGATGCAGTAAAAATCTCAGCAGAGTAATTCTTTGTACTTTATCACCATGACTTTCACTGACCTATAAGTCTATAGCTGTTAAAGGTCGCACAGACATGTTTAATGGGTGAGAAAGTATTGATAGGAATGAAATCGTGGGAAAAAAAAGTCAAGCCTCTGTCGCCATCATGTGGACATTGTGGGTACTGAACACCAGCAGAACAAAGAAAGACACATTTTGAGCCACTTGAGATATAATTCTTAGATAATTTCATTCAGGTAGTGTTAATAACTTTCAGAGGTATCCACAGGTCTTTATGTTGGTAAATCAAGGGCAACATGCTGGCTACTATCCGTAATTGTGTCTTTAGCCACACCTCACTTACACAACTGACCTGGCCCCTTCACACTTTCACATCCTCCCAAAATGAATCAGGCTTTAGCTGGAGTTTTGTCACAGATGATGGTGTCATGAGTTTTGCCATATTTTTGTTGTGGCATTTCCGCTTCATTATGACAGATACAGTAGAGAAAAATAAACAGAAAGGACGGGGCAGAGAGCAAATCGCTTCTTTTTCTCCCAGTATAGTAGTTTATTATTATTATTTTCATTCAATATTGATAACTCAAATAATTGAATAATAATAACATAAGATAGAAAAAATATACTTTTAATTTACAGTAGTTATGTTGTTATGTTTAAAAAAAAAACTCAAATACAAACTTTTCAATTTCAGTAAATGTGCATTTGTGTTTCTATCATGACACATAAGACGGTCTGTCATAAATGGAACAGAATGGCTTTATTGTATATCTAAAAATAGAATCTTATGATACACATTTCCACTTTATGGGCAGCCAAAACCACTATAACTGGTTGCTATACATGCAAGCAAATCTCTGCTAAATATTTGGTATGCGGTGTAATGCCTTGGTAACCGCAGCTTCTCAAAACACGTTGATGCTGTAGGAAGATAGGCCTCAACTATTTCCACCTTCATCTCTATGGCTGGAACCTCCCATCCAATCCAGAACTTCACCAGGCTCTTCAGCTCAGCAGACGATGCTGTGGTCAAATTTGAACAAATGATCACACAACACAACATGTAGATGCAGGCTTCATGTGGTACTTTTAAGGAATATAAGCTGAAATTGAGACTCACGTGCGGGTGGGTAACAACTGAAATATGGATAACTGGTACAAAAATGATATAAAATATATTTATATAATACAGTTTATTTTAATTTTTAAATGCAGAAATGGTTTAAAGGTTACAGAAATGTTCTGTATGAATAACTAAAGCACACTCTACATGTTGCACATGCTGGCAAATATCAAGGACAAATAATGGAAATTATCCAGGTTGAAGCTTTACTGTTTTTTACGTTTACGTTACGTTTTTACATTTGTAACCATTACTAAATCATAATCTGTCATAATTCTTAGAGAAGTTGTAAACCAATTTCTCCAGAATACATCCTGATAAATGTTATCTTTGGAAATTTTGTCCACATAACTAGAATTTAAAATGTAACTCTAGTGTTTATTAAGATGGGTCCGTCAGTGGTACTCTCAAAGTTTAAAAGGTAAACTATATGTCAGAGATGTAATCATTTACTGTATGATGAAAAGTGTATGGGAGAGAACAAGAAACACAACAGCTGTTAGAAACATAGGGGTACATACAATCTGGATGATATAATAAAAATATTATAAAACAACAGAACAATACATACCATTTTCAATAAATGTCCTTAAGTAGCTGGACACTCGATTTACGTCAGCAAGATCAGACTCATCAAAATCTTGCACCTGGTAGCTGTCAAATATGATTGTGATTGACGACGGCCAGATGATACAGTCCAAGATCATCTGCAATCACAACAGTCACTGCAGATGAATTCAAAAGAATCAGTAAAATGCTTAGTATGATTGAGTTTGATTTGATTTACTTTTTTTGGCATGGACAAATATCAGTAAAAGCATTTTCTTAACTGTACCTGAGGTGTAACTTGTGCCTCTGATTCTCTGGGAAACAGGATGGGGATCACATCTCTTCTCTGAATGAGAAGCGGCCACACCCCCGTCTCCTTTAACCCTTCCCGGAATTGATTTATCTGACACATTGTTCGCTTAATAACCTGCAATAATAGAAACAAGGAGATGTAATTATTTTCATTAATTAATTACTTCTCTTCACTTTCGAGTCATTACGTGGCTTTATAGTTTCTGCCCCAACTGTTAAGTGAGAAAATAAATGTGTGTTGTCTGACCTTGGATCATACTGACAATTTAGAAGATTGAAAGTGGTATCTATTCTCTAGCATGCAGTCAGTGACACATAGTGAACCAAGCATTTATTTTTTGACTTTTTTTTGGCATTTCTGCTTATTTATGAGAGGCACAGTAGTGAGAGAGACAGGATGACATGCAGCAAAGGTCACAGGACAGAGTTGAACGTGCAGCAATATCATGGGTGGCATGTGTTGTACTGGGACGCCCGAACCAGAAGGATCAAAACCTTAGTTTTGACCCTATCTGTTTTATCAATCACAGCCTTTGCAATGAATAGTGGGAAACGTGGCAATGGATGAAATTGTAGAAAAATGTACTTTTGGCTGAAAGTATGCAGCTTTGGCACAGCATTAGGCATATTTCACATTTTTACGTTACAGCATGCAGGAGAAGATTCTCAAACAGCGATTTCCTGTTGCCGTCATTTGGTGCTGGAAGGTTCCAGGAAAGGCAGAGCTGATGAATGGATTCCAAATCTCTTAATTCATCTTCTCTGTTAAGCTAGAAAAACCCACAAAACATAATCTATTTCTGCAGCAAACATGTATCAAATTACATTAGAACACAGTGTTATGTTTACCAGCAAGTGGACAGATTTGACAGATTTAATATTTGAAATGTTTTGTCTCATTTTCCATTCTCACCATTTTTATAGCATCTCGGAGGTCAAGGTCAGGACAGTCTTCTATTGTCACAGGGGTCGTCTCCAATGAACCTCCAAAGAGAATGTGAATAATGGCGGGGCTAAGTCCTGGAAAACTGGGGCCGCCGTGCAAAAAAGAATGGCCAATCATCCGGCCGGCGACTGTGAACATGTTCTTGTTGAGCAGCTGCTCTGAGGTAGAGGGGACCAGATGATCAGGCTCACCTTCAAAGACTTGGGTGATGGCTGTCATTCCTGTAACAATGGTAAAATGTAGGTGTGTCTTTCTTAACGCACATACTGTCACGAATGTGAAGATGTATTTTGTCTCTTCTGTGCACAATGAAAGAAGGGTAGCTGAGAGAGGACATGTCATAAAATGTATAGTTTAATATTGAATACTGGGTTTTGTTGAGTAAAGGAGATAATATAATAACAAGATGAGTTTCCCATCTTGTATATATTGTCATATCAAGGATATGTGTATAGACGGTACATACTTGGGCCTTACGTTCTTCTCTTCACATTTGCTATAGGGTTCATTTGCTCATTATTTTCAAGTAAATATATTAGAAGGTGTGATAAATCATATGTAGACATTTTCTTTTCTTTTTTTTTTTAATGATGAATCTGATGAATCTTTTTCATATGGCTGGATGTGAAATCTGGAAAAAAGGTAGGCGTAAAATCTTGATAATAGTTCTAAACTTTGTCTCGTTATCCCAAATGAAAGAAAAAAAATCTCTCATTGCACCTCCTCTCTTGACTTCCATCACAAAGTACTGTACATTCTCAGACCTAAGTTTATGTGGAAACCACTTATAAGTCGGAAGATCACCGTTGACATCATATGACGGTTGACGCCACTTCCTGTTGCAATATCACCTGTAGAAACATACATTTATGTGTAAGTCATTTAACTGGTGGGCATTGTTTTGGTTTTGTTATCATTTAAAGTAAAGACAAGTGACCACCTTTAAGGTTGCACCTCAGCTCTGATGCCCACTGGATGTTGTCTCTCTTGTAGAATTGGACTATAGCTTGGTCCTGTTCCTCTCTGTTGTGTCTGATGTCCATGCTTAGGTAAAGACATTTTGAGGTCTTGTAGGTGTGAAAAAGCCCTTGTGAAAACAGCCAGGCAGCTTGTTTAGGATCTGACGCCACCTCCCATTCTACAGCAGCAAAGACAGTAAAGCCTGTGAATCATCTGTGAGCTATTCAGCGTCCACAAAAATGGATTGATATGTTCTGATCCTAACATATAAATATCTATTATTGATCTTACAAAATAATCTCATTCTAACTTCAGACAATTCTACAAATAATTCTGGGCTTTCATCCCACTTTTAATGCTTATGTTTAGCACTACAACTCCAAGTATAGCATAGTTTAGAAGGTACAACACAGCACCTGTGGTACTTGCTGCATTTCCTTCTACTTCTTCAGATTTTTCCATTTCTGCATTTACCGAGCCGTTCACGCTGGATAGTGTGTGACATCGGAGAGCCTGTGAGAAAAACAATCCACAAAGAATTCCTACAAGGTTTTTGAATGTCTTTGTACTGCGGTCATTGTCACAATGAGCTGGTACAGTAGGATGTATGTAAATATCAGTCCTGTGTTTAAGCAAGTCTTTACTAGAAGCATGTCAAATTGCTGGTCTGCTATTTCCCAAGGTATGTTGCATTACCCTGAGGCAAGGACAAAAAAGTCTGCCACAACAGAGCTCTTTTCAGATCACAAATTTTAAATTTACTCTTATAAGTCTTTTCATTGCCAGTATTTTTTTTTTAAATTCTGAAGCTTTTAGCCCTTTAATTTTATCATTTGTAAAAATGTAAAGAATAATGCCCATTTACGCAAAACTATTCAAGTAACTGCAGTTTAATTTCCAAGGTATAGTATGGAAGACTATGTAAACACAACAGGGGTTCCTAAACTCCATAGATATGAATAAAAAGCAATAAAATAAAATGAAAGAGGAGCAGAGATGGATTGGATTTAAAGGGTGTGGCTTGGATTAAACATCCTGTTTACTCATGTGTCCTAATCGTTTATTACAAATTACAAACAAACATGAAACACAAACTTTCCAGTATGAGACTAAATAAAATAATAGAAATAGAATAAACAGATAAAAACCAATAATGATTTAATCTTACTGAATCTCCACAAGATTAAATCATGCAGGATTGTATGACAGGACGAGCGACAGAAGAAATCGGTAAAGAAGAGTTCATAGCTGCTCTTACCTGAGAAGACCAGAGAACTTCTTTTCCCTGTTTGCTGTCAATGTTGTTTGTGAAGAAATTTCAACTGCTAGTGGTTTAAGCAGGTTTAACTTGTCAGTACAGGTATTGTAAGAGTGGAATGAGTGCAGGAGAGCCTAGGGCCTCTCTGTACGTGGGGGGGACGGGGACGGGACGTTAAAGGTGACAATTCTGCATGCAGACAAAATGTCCAGCTGACTGTTTCATTTAACCTGCTAGAATTTGTTCTCCTAAGATCCCCATCAGTTGCAAACTTTATTCACTATCAGAAATATTCAGAAAAAAAGTAGTTTCCCATGTTGCAATTCTGCAATCAAATTACTGCACATCATATTGGGCTCTTCCTTTTATCTTGTCAGGTCTCCTCACAGCACCACCTGTCCATTTGTTGGTTTGCCAGTGTTTACTTTGTCAGGTGTGTGTATTTGTCTCTGTTGGCGTTTGGAGTGTCAAGACGTGTCACCATTGTACAAGCTGCCTCCCCAGTCAGCATCAAAACAAAGAATTCACACCTTTTTCTCACTCTATATCCATTAATATGGTATCTTTTAACCTTTTCTGTTAAATTGTAGCATATGCATGAGAAAAAAAGTCAAATGAAGCTATGTAGTGTTTTACGTATTATGAGTATGAGTAGGTTGTTGTTTTCATGGCCAGTAGCAATGGTGGTCAGAGTCTTTAACTTCATATGATAATCAGGCTGTCATTATTGTTTATTTGCAGTAAGCCAATGCCTTTCACTTCAACTTGTGAGGCCAGCAGGTACAGATATTTAATGTTTTTTATTTATTTAGCTATTTCAGATTTTTAGCTATTTTATCTCTCTCTTACCTCGTTGGTTTATCCCTTTTTTCAGGTGTACTTGGGCTTCCTTAAAGTGAAGATAGCAGAGCAGAGATTGCAAATGTGTTTGCACTATGACCCCCCCCCTAGTGGTCAGCAGAGATACGGTCAGAGAAGCTAAGTAAGGATGCTGTAGCTTGTTGCATTGAGCAACAGGACAGCCTTTCACAGACCTGTAGGCCTCATCTGTGGTACTCCAGAGTCAGTACTGCCCCTTCTGTTTTTTTGTTTCACTTCATTTGTTCCAGTGAAGCTGCCACACATCTGAGGCCACAAATGTCAGACAAGAAGCATGTTAGAGTGCGCCCCCCTCCCGTCCAAATCCCCCCAGATGGCCCTGGTGTGACAGTGGCACAAGTGGCCTATTGTCACAGCAACGTCTGCAAGGGGTTTTTCTCTCGGGGGGGCCGTCATGCCTTAGGGGACATGGGAAGATTAGCAATGACATTAACCCCCCATCCACTCACCCACCCTTCTGAAACACACACACACACACACACACTCCCTTACAGACACTAGCACGCTCCTACCCATAATCCTCCTGTTACAAGTCACTTCCCAGTTTGCAAGGCGCAGACAAAGCAACAGATCATGTGAGTGTGTGTTATGTTTCTAGCCGATGAAGTGTTTACATGACTTTCGCATGCTTTGATTAACCAGATGCTTAAAAAGAAGAGATTAATGTGAGTATTTGGAGGTTAGCAAATTGACTGTGGTCTTCAGCGTGTAAGGAACAAGTGCACGTATGAGGGGCGGGTATGTACAGTGTGTGTGTGTGTGTGTGTGTGTGTTCTACGTGGAAGGGGGAGGTGCTTTGCTTGTTAGGCTACACTCAAATCAATCACGCTCTTTGGATATGTTGACGCATTTATTTGCGCTGCAGTTTAACTAAATATCATTTCTATTATTTATGAATCTCTCACAGGCTGAGTCAAGTGTGTGTGCCAGTCAATGCCTGATCAATGTGATCAAGAAAATGCTGTTCTTTACGGCTAGATAAAGACTTTAAGACCTGTATATGTTGGTCAACTTATAGAATAAATACACAGACAATTATTTGACATTGTTACAAATTATTTGATCCTCTGAATGTACAATATGAATAAATACGCCATTACTGATGTATTTTGTGGGCCTGATTCATTAAATATTCAGCAGTGTCCCTTGTGTCAGAGTGGTGAACTGTAAGCCAGCACAGCAGAAATATGAGATGAGAGAGAGGGAGAGAGAGCGAGAGAAAGAAAAGCTCTGTATGTTATCCTCATGTCAATCATGTGGCTTAAGTGACCAAAACAATCAAAACAGAGAAAACAATTAAGTGCAAATAAGGTCATTTTGGGATGAAAAAGCCATTGAGTGGTGGTTAAAATATGAGGGAAGAACATCTTTTAGGCTTGTTAAATTGGTACCACGAATGATAAAGTCTCCAGTTTCCCATCTGTCCATTTTTTAGACATTCTGGCATTGAGCCCAGCAGATCTGAAGGTCCCAGCTGTGTATCCTGCACCAGCATCACAGCAAACTGTATCAGATGATTTAGATGGGCTGGTTATAAGCGCTAACACCAGAGGAAGATATTTTTACAGCGTGTCGTTTATGGGAGAGGACGCACAGTCCAGGGAGTTGAAGGTCAGATCTGGGATGTATATCATCTCTCGATTTGTCAGATGGAAAATATGTTAATATGCATCTGAGGCTCTACTCTCTGCTCTGTACTCGTTGATCCCTGTGTCCCAGAGTCAGAGCCCAATCCCCTTTATCTCTCTCACTTTCAGCGGAAGTGTGGTACAAATCCAGGAGCTGATCGATGACCATATCTCTCCCTCAGAATGTTGGTTCGTCTGGGTTTGTGCATAAAGACACACCAGGTGTGTGTATGTGTCTGTGTGATGTGTGTCTCCATTTGTCAGTGGGAGTCATTAGCTTTCTGTGGGTCCTTTTTCTCTTGATTTTTCCATCTCGCTTTTTCTGAGGATCAATTAGATTTTGAAAGCTGGATGAATGGTTGGGTTTTCTACACATCTGCATCTGCTTAATTATCATATATTAGCTATACTGGATACTCTGTCTCTCTCTCTCTCTCTCTCTGTCTCTCTCTCTCTCTCTTTTTCGCTCTCGCTCCCTCCCTCTCTCTGCCTCTCATCCGGCTAATGGACCAGTCTGTCTCTGATTTAACTGGGCTTATATTTCACCTCAGACAGGGAGGGAGGGCAGCCAACAGGTCCATTACTGAAAGAGGGAGAGAGAGAGAGAGATGTGATGTGGGTACAAAGAGATACAGATTGTGTTGAGGGCAGGGAAAGAAAAAGAGGGGCGGAGATACGGCTGCAGGCGTACTGCGGCAGCAGCAGAGCGGAATGACGTGATGGAGGAGTGGAATGACAGACAGACACACACACAAATACACATGCTGGTACCTCAGAGGCCTGATAGGAAAAAAGTGGACAGAAGCAAAGGATGGATTTACTAAGACACTCTCAGCAGCATACAGATTGGAGATAAACTCATCCACACTTGCTGCTTTGTATCCCGCTGCTCACTGAGGGTGAGTGTATCCTTGTCTTCACTTCACATATTTTGACATTTAGCTGTTATTTATGCATTGTTATCTAGACTCTGTGTATGTGTGTTTCATGGTTTCTTGTGTGATTTTGTGTAATTATAGCTGCAGATGCAAGCAGAAGTCCTGTTGATTCTGTGAATGGATGAATACAAACTGTCTTGATAGATGCACGTGTGCGTGGACATATCAAAGTAGGGAGCATCAGAGAGAGAGAGCGAGAGAGAAAGAGATGCCTGCAGAGAAAAAAGGGAGATTAACAAACACAGAGGCAGAGAGAAAGACTCTGAGTGAGATTAAACTGAAAAGGAGGGGAGAGAAGATGAAAAGGGGGCTTACGGTAACCAGGGGTGACACGATACGATGGACCTGAGTCAGCGTTATGATGGCTGTATGACTCATTGCAGCATGCATGGCATATAAAGTAGATGTACATCCAAGGAGACAGCAGTGGAGTTTTGCATTGATTTTTAATGGTAAGATCTTGCACTGCTGGTGCTCTGGTTTTGTTCTGTTTTGTTGATGGAATTGTTCGTTGGTAGAAATGTTTTGCGCGACTCCTCCACTTATTACCTCTCCACATGGGTGCCACCATACTGCATTCAAAACCTTGGAACTTCTCTGTGTTTGGAGGATCACATTGTCCTCAGCCAGTCACATGTCAGTGTCAGACTGCTTTAAACTATAAAACTGTTGAAAACCCAGCTGGATAACATGAAAACTACATTTGGATCAACTCTATTTAATTTCATTGCATACCGTGGGACATTTGTTTGATGGTAGATTGTGTGTCATGATGATCCATATGGGGTCACTGACATGAACAATCTAGATTTTTTTTGTGTGAGATCACATTTTCCTGCCAAACCTCAGGAACACAGATTTGACTGAAGAAAAGTGACTTTGAAAGTGAGTCACCTCATAACCATATCCCTGATTGGCTGAAAATGGTATTCCTATTTGTCACAGCTTCCTGTCTTGGTGAATAGTGAAGAGCTATGGACCAATAGGAGGGCAGCCATGAGGATGCAACAGTGATCCAGGAAAAAACAGTCCATTGTTCCTGGGACGCCGCTGAAGTGTGACCTCCCCGATTCCCGCTCTGCCTGCTCAGCCTAACGGAACACCAGCGGACACAGTGCCCATTGACAGGTAAGGCCTTTCCGTGAGACAACAGATCTGGTGCATGACATGTCCATGTAAGCTTGATAAGTCATTGTTATTCTATGTTGCTGTACCTAACTTGGCTCACTGGCAGCATATTGTACCACTGGGTGACAGTATGAGATAATTGTTGTTATGAATATTGTTTCATTCATTACAGTAAGTTACTGTGTAAAATTTGTCCACTGTCCATACTAGCACCCCAAATAAACTTATACACAAACACAAACAAACCACACACAACACACACACACACACACACACACACACACAGGCATTGCATTGCTAATGCCCTTCAGTTCACTCACAGAACTCCCTCTGTTACTACCTCATCTATTGATTTTGGATGAGTCAGAGGGTATTCATCACAGGGTTGAGTGTACAGTATATGCATGTGTGTGTGAGTGTGTAAAATGTGTGTGTGACATTTCTTTGATCAGGCTAAATTTAGTTCACACTGTATGTGTGTTAAGAGAAATGTGGGATCTGATGGGATTTTCTCAGTGGGATTGTCCTGGTGTAACAGGAAAGAGCAAAGGTCCATTTTAATCAGTTAAGCTGGAGTAGTACAACTCTTGGCTGTATGGATGGAATTACACAAGGGGAGGAAAGAGGAGAGAGGATGCTGTTGTTACGCTCAAAATCCAGCAGATGTCAGTACTATTCTGTCAGAAGGACTGAGAAGGCTCAACTATCCCCTATCATTCATACACACTTGCTCAAAGTTGTGCTTTTAACATCAGTGTTCCATGATGTCCTCCAAAATGTTATACAAAGCTTTAGAATTGTTCTCTGTTATCATTGTCACATTGTTACACATCACATGTTACTGCCAAAACGGTCACAGCAACAGGATTAAGGAAATGAATGTTGCCAACATATTTTGTCTCTTTAGCGCCAGGCTCCCATATGCTTGTCGTCCCTTTTTGTCAGGACAAATGAATGTACTGTCTATCCTCAAATTGTTTACTGTGGTCAGGCATGCCAAAGGCTGTTAGATTCACTTTAAATGCATCAATAAACCAACAATCTGACTATTGTGAAGAAGGTTATGCAACAAAATTATCCAATCTTTGAAGCCTGCATGAACCCTAAACACATGACAACAAGAACACGTCCAATTAGTGCTGTCATACATTGCCTATCTGTAAGAGGATCAGTCCTGATACATATTTAATTCAGCACAAATATCACATTGTTTACTCAGACACACACATACAGATTATATCCCCATCACCATCTGAGCCTCTGTGTGTCCTAGTTGGCTACATCAGTGCTGGATTGCCCCAGTGAGTCCCAGAGGAACAGCCAATTTCCATACAGATAGACACAAATCCAGACTGCACCTGTGGTCCCTGGAAATCCTAGCAGGAATTGTATCAGACAGGAATTCTGATGCTTATTAATGGTTGGTCCCACACCCCCCACCCAGAGATAGAGATGGGGGTGTATGAAAAAGAGAAGATGGAGGAATTCCTGTGGAGACATTAAGGAAGAGCAGGATGGATGATCACATCTATCTCTGTTTACCGCTGGATCCGGGCCTCTGCTAAAGTCTTCATTAGTGCTGACTCAACAATGATAAAGCACCAGTCCATGGAGAAATACACAAACGTCTACATTTGTGTGTCGGTATTTCTGGCTTCTCTCCAGGAGACAAAGGACTTCTGGGTTTGTGATGCAGCCGTTTCTAGGCTTGGTTCATGAATACAGAATTAGTCTACGTTACATGTGTGTCTCCTGTAGATTAAAATAGATTCCAGCATTCTACTATCTTGGGTGAAGCGATGATTTGGTGTGAGCTTCATCAACTCTACAAGTTCATCTGTTTTATGTCGGAAGGCTCTTGGGGTTTCGTGAAAGCACTAATGCAATGCTGAAAATCAATTTGACTCAATGGCATAAACATGAGTTGAAACAGAAATGGTAAAACATATGAGAAGTTTGGTTCACAGATGTTATGTTTGTGTGCTACAGCTGTGTTTAGAGGAGAGAAATAATTTTTTTTTTTAATCCATTCCTCTACCAGATGCTGCGATCCATCTAATTCCCCCTCGTGCTTATTTCCTCCCCTTTTTCTTCTCCTTCCTTCCCTCTTAACCTCACAGCTTCCCGCCCCTCTTTCCCTCAAACACAGCAGCACGAGCAGTTAAATTGTGCTATATTGCATTAAATGTTTCACTCGACTACTGGAGTTTGAAGCGAACAGAGCGGGTGGCAGACTGCTGAGCTGAGTTTAATAGGGCTGCGTGTTTGTGAGTGGGATGACAGAGAGTGGAGCAGAGACAGTGAACAGTTGGAATGAAAGCAAAGCAGGTGAGGATGATCCAGTATCTTATTTGTAAGAGGGCAGTGGGTGGGTAATATTATAGGTTTGAAGCACTGTGCGATTGTGTGCGTGTGTGCGTGTTTGAATTCATTATGTAGACTCTTGAGCGGCACGTTTTGCTGTGTGCAAAGTTGTTTTTGTGTTTTGAGCGCCCATGAATCAAATTTGATTGCACACAGTCATGCTAAAAATAAGCACAACTCGTGGTTTACCATGACTCAGTTTGTCATATGTACTTGACTCACATGCTCACATACCACGCGTGTTTCACTCTCTCCGTCGGGAACTGCAAATTCTCAGTTAGTTCTCATGAGCTTTTCATGTTGGACACACTCTCACTTTTTTTTTTCAAAGTGGAGAATGCCTTGTATTACTCAACCCTCTGACTCGTAGGAGATCGTCATAGTCTGTCTGTCTGTCTGTCTCCCTCTCTCTCTCCTTAGGTCAGCACAATGAGTGGGGGAATCAATGTGAAGTCTGCCCCCCGGGCTTCACCTTCATCAGGAATCCCTCTCCCACGCAGCTTGTTGCCCTCTTCCCCAAAAGCAGACTCTCACCGCCAGGCTAGCAGCTTGCCCCGGCCCTCCACACACACCCCAAAACACACACCCACACAAACACCCACACACTCTCCCTCACCTTGCCCACGAGTTTCCAGCATCCCTGATCTTTCCTCTAGGGATCTACTGAGAGACGCTAGTTTAAAGAATCAGCTCCTCCAGCGGGTTGGAGTTCTACCTGCTCCCCAAGTGTCACGCTCTGCCTACAGCAGCCCACTGACGCAGCGCAGAGGACCACCACACTCCAGAGACACAATGGATCTGGCAAAACCAGCCCAGACTCAGATCACCCCACACTTCTCGCTTAATGGCAATCGCAACAGAAGCACTTTCACCAATAAGAACCAGGCCTGGGGAGGTAGCAACCTTCGTCCACCGCTCCACTTCAGGGGTGGCAATAACTGCAACAGTATGTCTGAAGGGAAGCCTGAGGTCCTGACAGGAAGAGTGGAGGAGCTTTCAGAGACAAGCCTGGAGAACCACTCAGCCCAGTCTGCTGTGTTCAACAATGGAAACCTTCGCCCTTCTCTCCCTCAGATGACCCTCAGCCATGAGCATGTCAGAGGTCGCGGTGATTCTACTAGCCAGTCAGACGAGGAGATGGGAACACCTGAGGATAGTAGTCCTCTCTCCTCCCCCAGTCCCCTCCCACCACCACTGATCACTCAGTCCATGCCCGTAATGTCTAGGGGGGCTCTTCATAAGCAAGATCCTGGCAAGCAAGATGAGACTGCATTAACAGAGACACCCAGAGTCAACATGGCTACTGTGGCTCCCTTCAGCTACAGGTGAGCACTCACACACATTTAAACACACAAGCGCTTGTTTAAATCAACTGCCTTCTACGACTATTCTATCGATCAGCCTATGTCTGCTTCTCTCCTCCTTGTCAACACACACACACACACACACACACACACACAGTTTCATGTAATGTGATATATAAAAGAGAACGCGTGAATCTAATTTGTAAGTGAAAAAAAATCATTATTTCATCATGAGATGCATCGTATCAACATTTCTATCAGTGTGCCATTATTATTCTCTATGCTATATCTACAGAATTATCACTCATTCTCTGTTCCTGGAATTATGGGGGAAAAGTGGCTCATAGTCAGGATAGCAAACCATCCTCACTCAACGTCAAACATCAGACTCGGCGTTTGTATTTGTTTGTATTCAGCGGTAGTGAAGTGATTTGGATGTATCAGGTTTTTGATCATGCTATGTGCGATGTGTTGACAGGATGCATGTCCAGGAGAGAGATTTGTCAGTGGATGAACTGAGTGACTGCTCATCTGGATCTATAGAAGTCTGCTGCGATGACCTAACACCAGGTTAGATGCACACAGGCATGCAAACAGGCATGGTATGAATTAACATTTATATTCATACTCATACTCATACTGACAAGAATCCCCGGCTCAACAAATCTTGTATTCCTGCTCTGTCTGCCCAGTTTGCATGTGGGTGCCTAGAGGCCAAGAGGTGCTATAACAGGTTTGGGTGCTTACTTTACTGTGACAGTGTCATAATTTATCTGCCTCCAGCCAACCTTTGGGTCCCATTGTGCAATTTGAATGGGCTCAGTCGGGACCAAGGGACGATCATTCTCTGTCCAAATGGATGTCTGTCATGCTCCCCATCAGTCCTTGGGAGCCATGTCTGAAGTAAGCTGGCCTAAATGTGTATGAGTGTATATGTGTGTCAGCCTGGGGCTCTGCTGACTACAGTGTTTCCGAGAGGAAGAGAAGGAAAGGAGTGAAGGGCCCAGGATGTTAAGATGAAGGGAAATGATGGTGATGTGGGTCAGTGAATGGATGAAGGACAGGAGAATGTGTGTAGAGGTGTGTGTGTGCTGCTGATGAGGTACTTCCCACTATGCTGCTAGGCAATATTACATGCAACTGATTTAATCTTTATGCCAGAGTTTTCAAGTGTTCAATCCTTTCTCTCTTCTCATCCTTCTTTCTGACGTTTCCTTCTTTTAAACATCATTGACCTAAAAAGTCACAGCCCCGCCATGATCCTCACTTTATCCCACCATTAAGTAATTGCTCACAGTGTACCCAAAGCCTATCCTACTCTATTCTGTACCGGTCTAGTCTATCACTACATTTTTACCTAAATAAGTGACATAAAACTTGTGCTGTTGTGTTGTTTTCTTTTGTGGTGGTGATTCTGTCTTGCTTTTAGATGTTGTGTGTCAGCAGAATAAATCTCACTGTTGCCTCACAGCAAGAATTGTTTGAATCTCTTACCAACTCTATGAGGCGTATCTGGTACTATTATGGACATGTGTGTTAGGTTGATTGCTCCTGCCAGTGCCCTTGACCAAAGCAACCCTTTGTAGATCTGAGTTGGCTCCCTTGGTTGCTGCTCCTTACCGTCAAGATGGCTTAAATGAGAACAGATTTTTCTGTGCTTCTGACAGTAACAATGAAGATTACATTTCATTTCACTCATTCTCATTCATTTACTTTCTGTATATCTCAGTGTAGACTTTAGTGGAGCAGCCACCAGAATCAAGCAGTTTGCACATAAAATTCTATTTGAAGGTTTCGTCCAGCTGTTTATAGAGGGGGATGGGAACCTTGTGGTGGACCAGCCCTGGTCTTTAAAGGCCTCGTGCTGTCTTGGGACTACGGTTGTGGCCTTATAATTGGTCCCTAGCATGTGTTCGAAAAAAGCTAAAAGTGTCTAAAACGCCTCTGAAGCAGCGTTTACATGGAGGGTGGGCTGACACTGTAATAACTGTAATTTAGGGAAGAGGGGGAAACAGGGAAGCAGGCAGGAAGGCAAAGTTGGGGGCGAGGAAGAAAGAGAGCGTCAGGGGTTAAACATTTCAGAGCTGAGAGCTCTGATTGTAACAACAAAGAGCACAAGGAGAAAATCAATGTGATTTGGTTATGGTTGCCCTTGATGACTATCGTTAAAAAGTAGTTTTCCCCAAATTGAATGTTTTCCATCTGGTTACATTGATGTAGATTGAATCACGCGGAACGAAAGCTGCACTCACGTCTTCTTCTCTAGATCCAAACGAAGACTTGAACATTCATTGTGACTGCGACACCATGTGGTCTTTCAATTAGACCACAGACCTCCTGACCTCATCTCTCTCTGGAGAGGTGTACATGAGCCTGCGTGCACATCTGAACATGTGTGTGTGGGTGTATGTCTGAGTGTGACAGTACACAGATGGTGTTTGAATGATAAATGTGATGTGGATTGTGTATCATTTTTCATTTCTCATCACGGGTGTGGTCTGTAGTCCCTATGGGCACTCTCAAAGTCTGTTAGCTCTCTCATACAACACACCACACAGACATGATTTATAACTGAACGGTGCCTTTTTACAGGAATAAAAGATAATTTTAGACTTGAAGACAACATCTGTGACATTACTTGACATTTTACAAAACAGGAACAGTTTTATTGTGCAAGAGCAGAATTGTCAGTTTTAATTATCACTCACTTCAATACAGTCAGAGTGGGGGACCTAAACCTTTTCCCTAAGGAGGATCAAAGGCTAAAGAAGGGGTCCAAGGTTAAGAATTACAGAACAAAATTTTGGCAAGCCTTTTAGTTTTTCTTGCGCTTCGTTTGTACTCAACTGTACTTATTGTTCCCTCATGAATGACTGATTTTAGTCATACCATTAATTTATAATCAAGGTATGAAATCAAATGGCCCTGTAAAGATGTGAGGCTTTTCATCTGTTTAATACAGCTGGACGGTCTTATGAAAACCATTTTGATCACCAAGGCTGCATCCACTCTTCGACAGTGTGTAATCCTCTTTGACCAATCGAATCAGAGAGACGCGTGCCGAGATGGCATCGGACAGCGATGAGTGGTTTAGGCAGCTTTGAGACGATAATCAGCCATAAGAATGGACTACCGCAGATTATTTCTGAGCTCATCACCAGAAGTAAGGCACTTATAACTATTTAGGGTTTAATGTCATGTGTTCCAATCTGAGTTTGACCCTGGATTTTATAGTCCAGTTCAGTGCAGGGTCAGCTGAGATGGCAACCCAGTCCTTTATGGTTGGGTAGGTATGCATGCTGAAAAATACCTATAATCAATTCTGGGACACAAATGCACACTTGGACAGTATGTACACATGTCAGAATACATACAGGTACACAAAAACTCCCACACACTAAAGCCATCCAGCCCTGAAATCGAAACAGTAAGACAGAACGGCCTCCTTTTCTTGTCTCTTCCTCTTCCTTCCCCTTTCTGCTCTCTCACCCCTCAGGGACATTTCCTTAAAAGTTATAGAAAACACACAGTAATGACTTCATCAACCAGAGGGCGAGATGAAGGAAGGGAGAGAGAAAGGAGAGGGACGAGTGAATTGAGGAATGGGTGGACACTTAAGAACCATTTGATCTCTAGGGTGACTCCCAACCCAAATGATGGACTCAGTCATGTGTATAACCTCTCTGTGTCCCTGTGAGACCACACACACACACGCACACACGTACACACAAAATTCACAAAGACATCAATCAGATTAATAACCCATGCAGAATCAAGCAGTCACATACCAGAATATGGGCACACACTCCTGCACATTCCTGCTGTTAATTGATACATAACACAACTTACAAAGCACAATTAATTTTAGTGCAGATATTTTATTGTGTGTAATTGTTATATTTTCTACCTAGAGAAGCACACTCGCGCAAATGAACACACATATGATATGTACATCTACTATATGCACACCACGCTGTATCCAGGCAACCATCTTCTGCAGCACGGCGTTGTGGGATACCCCTGGGAAGTGTGTTGAGAATGTCAACACTGAGGATTAAATGAGGGAGTGTCTGCAAAGAGCAGAACTGTGTAAAACACACACACAACAGCCCTGCATGCGCAGACACTCACACGAACACACACATTCATTCTTTTCATATTGTCACATTCTCAGGATGGCAGCGGTTGTTTTTCAATGCTCAGCTGTGTGTGAGTCATAATGAGTGTGTGGCATGAGTGTGCCGCCCTGGGAGTGAATGGTGTTTTTGTTGGATTAACATTTGTGCCGTCAGAATTTGGACTTAGCCTGACTGATACACTCATACTATTGTCACATTATGGATAGCCTTTAAATGGCTGAATTGCTCAGATGCTTAAGTCAGTGACTCATCTTTGTCATCAGCACTGAGTGGGACCACCGAAGAGGTGTCACCTTGAAGAAACTCCCCCTCTCATTCACACATACATAGTCTTGACTCAGTGCTGACTCGGTGTATAAACAGGACATCCATAGCTGTGTTATTGTATCGATCCACTACCAACGTGTGTGTGAGATTCCCCCGTGTGCGTCATGCATCCCTGTGTCCTGTGGACGCCGTGTCTTAGTGTGTTGGCGGACGCAAGTGAATATAGCGGGGTGTTGAGGCAGTAAGACAGGATATCCCCCCTCTGTCTTACAGGCTTCCTCTGCTTCTCTGGCACACACGCAGAGATCCTTCCTCACCCCATCCTCTTCCTCCTCTTCTCCCACTTTCTGTGTTATAATTTCACATTCTGTCTCCTTTTAGCACCATGCAGACTTAATTTCATGTGTACCCTTGATTGTGTTCTGTTCTCCTTTTTGAATCTTACTCAGTCACTGGCTCATCTTTTTTCCTTACGTCTTGTGTTCACCTCCTTCAAAGAACGACTTTTTTCTTTTACGCATAAAAAGGAAACAACAAGAGGAGTGGGCACAGTTGGGGAGTGGGTGAAAGTGAAAATGCCAGCCATCTGTTTCGTAGAATCGGAGTGGTTCATAAATTCTGCGATGCTGCGGTGCAATTAGTTACGTCTGAAGCAACACCACTCCTCTCTTCTCTCACAGTACTTTTCCTTTCATTCAGAGACCTTGTTTTTGTGTTTGTGTTTGTGTGTGGTGTGGGGGCTGTGGAGTTGGCTACTTCACATGACTGCTCTGTAGAAATATAATGGTTTATCTGTTCCAAAAGGTTTTGAGGTGTTCTGGCAAATATACTCATGCAAAGTACAGAGACACCTTTTCCCTCCGTCTGTCGTTTTTACGCTCACTTTTTCTCTCTCTCCCTATGCTGTTACTTAAGCGTGATTGTATGTGTGTATGGAACAGCATGCCCATCATTGTTACAAATTTCCCAAAGCTCCAGCCCATAAGTGCATCGACACTCCAAACAGGATGGTATTTGCACATTCTTCAATATATGAGCTTGCAGTGCAGTGACTGCGTAGGCTAATACTGAGCGCTGGCACACTTCACACTCTCAAACTGTCAGTGTTACTGATGTCAGGCCAGATTGCTCAGGTTAGACACCCTGCACAGAAAGCATGCTGTGTGTGTGTTTGTGTGTGTGTAAAGGAATGAGTGATTCTTGAGCAGACAGGGAGTGGGAGAATAAATGTTTACATCAGCCATATATTAAAGTGATTAGACCTTGGAGCCAGAGAGACGTGTCCGGGAACAAACAAGTGGCTGTATGCTGCCAGCGTCTCTTACTTTACCTGTCTGTGTGTGTGTGCGTGCTTTCAGAAGCATTGACGCGTTTCTTTGCTCCGTGTGCATCTGTGCACCACACAGACCTGCCTTGTACGTAGTCACTCTCGTTTGACTAACCTTAATCCCTCATCAGGGAGGTATAAGAGCTGACGTGCAGTGCCTATTAGCCTTAAATTACATCCCTCACTCCCTGACTGGCCAGCTACCAGCCCCCAGAGCCCCCATAACTGTCACCACACAGCCCTGGCCTCAGTGTGGCATACCCAATTCAACATTGGTTCTTTATTAAAGCTAGCTGCATCTAATTAATGGCTCCGGCTATTACACAATAAAAACACGAATGTACGTCTGTTTTTGTCTGCTACTGAACTTTAAACTGAGTTATCCACACTCCTTCAGGGCCCGATGAATGTTAGGTTAGAGACGTGCTTGTATGAATTTCATGCAGGTAGGTAAGTATCTTTCTCCAGTGGTGTACAGTACACACACACACACACACACACACATGGTCTAATGAAGTACACAGAAGTTGTTGTCATTTTAAATTCAAGTGGCACCAGTTTGGGTACTATTGAAAAAAGACCGTTTTTGAAGTGCAGCTCTAATATTGAGTTTGGAATGTCAGCAAACAGGACATTGTGTGTTTTAGCTCCCGATTTCTGTCAACTGATTCATGCAAAGGTAACAGACGATGGGCAGAAGCCCAACAGCCTGTGGTATGACTGTTAGTCCTAACTGTTGAAGACCTGATAACATCAGAGATGCAGGGGTAGTAGCTTTTAGAGAGGAATGCCAACAGCTTAAACAATTAACCAGTTACACTATACACTGCACTAGACAGGATGGATGTACTCCTGTATGGATGTTCTGTTTAAAAAACAAGTCTTCAGCTAAGAGATTTATTGATCGTCAGTGTCTAATGATGGACTTAATACTTTCAAACTTCATCTTATGCACTGTCATCGTTTATTTATTTATTTATTTATCATCTCTAATGGAAATTAAGGATAGATGAGAAATAATGACATGGTACTAATTGTCTATCTGTGTTTTTATTGCTTTCTCATCTTCATCCCGCCCTGAGCATTAAGATTTGATTTGATTGGAAGAAGTCAAATATACTGCAGGTATATGAAATGTACTTTCAGAGGGTGGGGAGTGGGGGATGGTCAACGGAGAGATGATGACAGAGTAAAACAAGGGAATGTTAAAGAGAGAGAGGAAGTGGAAAGGAGAGGAGTCCGAGCTATCTCTGTGTGTTGACTGAGATGGGATGTGTGGGGTGAGGCTGAGATAACGTTGTGTCAGAGCTGACCAAGACCCTGAATGGGAGCTCCAGCATCTCCTGGCTTGTCTCATCAATGTGACACACTCATATACAGACAGACCCACATACACACACTTGCTCCCACACGAGTACCCATGTGTGCATTAAACCTCCAAACTGAGGTGGTTGAGCTGAATGGATAGATGAGATTATGCTGAAGCTGTACCCTGCAAAGTTAATGGCTTGTGCATGTATATTAAATGGAGAAGAGGGGGAGGGGGTGGTGACATACTGTAGCTACAGTATAGAGAAGGAAGGATAGGGAGGGAGGACATGATGTAAGAAATAGGGACAGATAGAGAAGTAATATGATGTAAGCGAGGTGTGATGATCATTTCAGGTCTGTTGCCTGCTAATTGGTGAATGTAATTAGTGACTGTGTGTAAACAATTGATAAGTGTGTGTGTGTGTGTGTGTGTGCCCCGAGCCTCTTAAGCCTGTCCAACAGTCACGGGTGGGCCTCATGTGATTAGCACAGAAATCTGAATATGAATGGGTGAATGGAGCAGCTAATGTGAGTGTAAAGGACTGGGTGTCTGTTTGAGTCCTGTATCTTTGGTCTGGTCGTATGCATTATTGGAGAATTTGGCATCCTGTTTAATTATTAGTATTATTATATATAAATTATGTATCATCACTATTGAAAAGAATTGAAAGAATGTAGGGGCTTGAGTAGAAAGGAGTGTAGAT
The DNA here is from genome assembly GCA_900303265.1 of Brotula barbata. NCBI lineage: Eukaryota > Metazoa > Chordata > Actinopteri > Ophidiiformes > Ophidiidae > Brotula > Brotula barbata. The sequence goes on from OMNV01003277.1 coordinate 62,245, forward strand.
TGTATATGTATAGATCCATTTAGAGGGTAGACTGCTAAAAACAGACCAAAAAGAGGATCAATTCTCATGGAAAAAAACTTCAGGCTTACATCTTTTCTCATTTAAGACAACCCACTAAGTCTTTAACCCGGTGTTTATAGGAAGACAGAGAAGTGAGCTTCCAGTTTTGGAGGGTCAGCTGTTCGGTCAAAAGACAGGCATAAGCCACTGTATCTGATTCTTTGTGGGAAAGGGGGACCCCACAGTTAAGATAGAGCTCTGATTGGGCAAGGATCCAAATCAATACCGAAAATCAATGAAAACAATCAAAGATCTGTTCCCAGAAACGTGTTAAATTGGGACAAGACCAGAATTGGTGGAGTAAGGTGGCTGGCTCAGATTTACAGCTAGGACAAAACATTTTTCTTATATTGACTTTAGACCAGAGCAAACAGTGTATGTCATTGCCATTGATTGATCGTTGTGTAATTTTTGATATTGCACCCTTTGAAGGTTTGC
>OMNV01003277.1:66792-122431 GCA_900303265.1 Brotula barbata
TCCATTGATCCGCAGGCCACTGACAGATGGTCACAAACACACACACACACACACACACACACACACACACCTCCTCCCCCTTTCTCTGGGGTCAACGTGTATGAGAAGAGAGGGAAATCTGAGGGGGTTGTGGCATGGGCAGGTAGTTAACACATATATTAGGGATAAATATACAGGAGCACACTGTTAGCCAAAGTCTCATAGATAATGAGTGAATTCCGAGAACGAAGGCTAAGGATGTGACTAATAGGTCAGACCATGGTATGAATCTTCACCTATCATTCATTATTCATTCATGAGCACATCAACACACACTCTCTCTGTTTGTCTGCTTCACTCTCTCCTTCTTTCGCTCTTTCTCTACCTCTCTCAGAAGAGCAGATGGAATCGGAAAGTGAGAATGAATTGAGAGAAGAATGCACGGAAATAATGTCCATCATCAACTTCACATCTCTCTCTCTCTCTCTCTCTCTCTGTCATGCCTTTGCCTCTCCCTTCTCATTCCCTCTGTTTCTTCGCAGCGTGTGTGACCTTGCCCCTGCAGCCTCATGTGTTTGCGTATGTGTGTGTATAACCTTGTTCCTCATTCCTGTCCTGTTGTGATGTACCTGGCAACACCTTCACAAGCCTGCCAAATAGGGAGGAGGCAGAAAAGGTTGGAAAAACATAGGCGAGACGGAGACTGATTTGGAATGTGTGTGGACGAAAGGGGCTTCAGTCAGAGGGAGAGATAAATGTGAGACGCAGGGAAAGAAAGAGATGGAGAGCGAGAGTGACAGACAGTGGAGCAAAAATAATGGTAACAGCCAGTGACCTAAATTTCTATCTGGCATCCCTAGTGACCAAATGTAGCTCTGGGTCATTACAGTCAACCGCAACCTGCCAGAGGTTTATCTTGGAAACCACATCAGGTTTCTGTGTGTGCATGAACGTGTGTGTGTTAGGAAGAGGTTAATTGTAACTTGCCCTGTAGCTTGCGGCTGCGGGCACATCCTTTATCGTATCTGTTTCTCCATTTCCGATGGGACGTGCAGCTAATTGGTTTCTGCTCCGCGTGCTCTGTCATAGGAAGATAGATCATGGACATTCAGCGGATCCATCCTAATAATCCACTCCTCTTCCTTCCCACATCACCTTCTTCGTATCCACTTCCTACATTAAAGAGGGCGAGAAAGAGGGATACATGTGTACGTTACAGGAATGTGTTGTCACGATGAGTTGCCCGTAACTCAGTCACAGCACGTTACCTTTGATACAGAAAGCACGTGTTAGCTGTTGGTTGCAGGGAGTAAAGTACGTGGGTGTGTAATGTACGTGTCACGGTTCGTGACAGCTAGCGACATACACTGTGACACTGTCCTACTGAGGTTTCGCTTGCAGAAGTTGGGGGAGATAATAGAGAATTCCACTGACGATGAGGCTCTGTCTTTGTTAAGAAATCCATAACCAAGACTTTCTCATATTCAATGACGATGGATAACGCCCTCCCACGCGCATACATGAAAACATCAGGACATGCAAATGCAATCGCAGAATGATGAAGAGCTCTTTGTTAGCCGGATACACAGAATTACTTGAGTGACTGTTGAGTATCCGAAGGCAGCAGTCCGGTATTTCCAGTGCTAATTTTCCTAGATGGAGCATATATTATTATATATACATATCATGTTGACAGTAATAAGGTTGAGCACAGACGCAGAGAACTCTCTTTGTCAACTTGTAAAATGACTCGTCTTCAATGGAAACTGACTGCATAGACTGCTCGTATAATCAAAAGCACTGTACCTCAGATGTCTGCCGGTAATGACACCTCCCGGCCCCATCTAGCACCCATAATGAGGTGTGTGTGAGCGGCTAAGCTCCCTAAAGCAATGGCCTCTCCCAGCAAGGGGCCAGCATGCTTTAGAGAGGATCCAAAAGATGCCAGCAAGCATCCGTCCGTCCACAATGATAATGAGGGGAACGAGAGAAAGTCACCTTTCCACTATCAAATTAGATGCCTAGATGAGTTTGAAATTAAAGGCCAAACCATCAATCGAATTTGAGTGCATGGAGGATCAGATAGCGTGGACAGATTTAGGTTGGAATACTGAAGTTTTGCAGTTTAGCTGCTTATAGATGTGTTTCACATGCATATGATTATGAAAACAAAGCAAACACACTGATCACAAAGCCCAGCAGAACAGAACACATTCGACCCCAGCGATGCATTAAAGCTTATAAAGATTGTGCCAACTACCAGTGTTCTTGGTATTGTTGTGCAAAATGTGTGCGTGTTGCTCTTTTCCTTTGACATCCTCTTCAGCTGTATGCGGAGGGATAGTGCCTACAGAGAAATCGACAGACTAAAAAGGAGGACAGTAGAGCGTGCGCGCACACACACACACACACACAGAGAGGCACCCTTTCATACACAGATTCACACTCACAAACCTGTTCAAGAGAACTTAACAGCGCTGCAGGAAATGACAACAAAGCTCTGCAGCTACAGCTGGCCAGCTGTAACACACATTTGATGTCCTCCCCGTTCAGTCACTGATTTCCTTTCTCTCTGCTCTGTACTCAGCCTTTTGGCTGTGCATTTGTATTTTTCGTACGTACACTCACTGCCACCATTGTAATCGCAATGCTGAGTCTCTAATGTGATGCGGGTGCGGTCAGAGCGGCTGGTTCCACCCTGGGCTTTGCTGAGTGAGGGATTTGGGGTAGTCGTTGTCTTATCGAGGAGGTGGTGATGGGCGGATTTTTTTAAAAATGGCTCGAGGAAGTTGAAGAATAAAGCATCCCTGTATCTTTTCCTTTTTTTTTGCTCTCTCATTCTCTTTCCCCTTTCTGTCGTTTTTAATTTCCCGTCTTTAACTCTGATGTACGTTGACATGTAGCAGTCAGTCAGACAACAGAGAGGATATTTCTGGTGTTCTGGGAGGAGGACAGATGACAGCTTTGTAGACTGACAGGGAATTTGTTGTTGGGTAAATTCACAAATACGGACACGCGTTCTTTCTTGCTGTTGCACATGTACACGTGTGTTTGCGGATGTGTGTTTGTTTAGAATGGTTTGTGTTCGGCCTCGAAGGAGTTAATGCAGGAGAACCACTGCATTAGTGCTGTCTGCTTCCTGCCATTCTCCTCCTAAATCATATTAGTCCTCTCTGTGTTTGTGTCTCATTAACTCTTGCACAACACACACACAAACACAGCCTTATAGCTCATCCCCTAAAAACAGTCAGCAGTCAACTGACTCATTCTTTTTCTGTGGGTCATCAATGTTAGACTGATAGTGCTACATTTTTCCATGTCTGTATTGATGTGTAGGTTGAAGTGCTTATTGATGTATCTGTAACATTCAGGTTTACACTAAACTCACCCACGGGAGATTAATCCTTGATTTGTTACTATTTGACATAAGCCTGTGACCGAATGAAATAGTGGAGCTGAATGAAGGAAAAAGATACAGACCATAAACATTATTCCAAAGCTGAAGTAAAAATACATTCCTCTTTGCTACAATATAATATTGCATTTAGGAGTCTGGGTTTTCAGCCCACAGTGACATTCACATTGTATCTCTGGTAAACACATTTTCTAGGCATAAAAAACAAAAAAAGCCATTATACTGCATGTTCTTAATGGATAATATCATTAGCTTCTAAACTGATATAAAGTGGTATGATGTACTCTCTCTCTCTTTGTCTTGAGTGTGTGTGTGTTTATGTGTTTGACAGACCAATGCAGACAGCCTTGTGACATTCTGTTTAGTTTTCATCTATTTATGTTTTTCTTGTACAAGAGTTCTCTGATGAAAGTGCTTACTGTTGCTGTATTCCTTGAAAGGACACGCACACGCACACATTTGAGTCTCATGACAGTACTGTGATCGCCTACACCAAGAAACTAATGTAACGGCTGAGAAAGCTAATGTCTGTCAATTTTGTACGCCGTAGCTTCCGAGCAGGCGACAGAGAAAACATTCTGAAGTGCTTTTCATAACACCTCTTACATTCTCGGTCCGTGTGGAGGTAAGAATCTGCGATCACAGGTCGGTGGCTTGGGCCATCACCTCTTCAGCTACATTTTGTCACCTAACCACCACCAGAATGGATTATATCCAGGGCTGTCACTGTAGATTATTTTGAAAATCAATATATCTGCAGATTATTTCAATTATCAAGTAGTCGTTATTGCATATACTGAATGAGTTTCGCACTGTTAGAGGAGAAGAAGGCGATCTTAAAACTCAACATTCCTAAAATTCTCTAGTAAAGCTTCATGACTTGATTTGGATGTAATATTGGCTTTTAAGACAAACCAGTTAATGGTGCCTCGTCATATCCCATGATGTGTTGTGACCTACGCGATGATGTGTTCTGACATTTTCATTGGTTATTATCTTGTTACGCAAAAAGAAAGTGGTGCATGAATCTTACACAGGGCCAACTGCTTGTATACGAAACACATAAAAAATGAAAGGACTGTGGAAAATAAATTTGCTTCAAATTCGAAACACAACTTTGGTCTTTCCGTCTGGTTGTGTTCTGTCTTCATAAAGAGGACTAAGTCAGGTTCCGTCTTTTCATTTGATAATTAATATGTAATTTTAAACGAACATTGAGTAGGCGATCATAATTGATTAGTCGTGATAGACGCAATTAAATCAGATTCTGTAACAGGATGCACAAGTTAATGAATTTTCCTCATAGGCTTGAATTTTAACTGACTTTTGGAGTGAGGAAAGGAATGCCAAAGGTTTAGGGGGAGAGTTTTCCATCCAGACAAATACTTAAATAGTATGATTGCCTTTTTGATGAAAAACAAGTGTAGTATTTAACAAAATACTATCTCTCAACAAATTTCATTGGCTGCACTGGTGACTTTTGATGAAATGCTCCGTCCTGATTGTTGTCATCAATGTGTGGTCTTTCCAAACATCTTATTAACAGTGCAGCCTGCGTATCAGAGTGCAGACTGTCACACATGTGAGAGCAGGCTTACAGCTGGGTTTAACCACGTCGTAAACTACACTTCCACGGGGAAAAAAAAACAAAAAATACACCCAGAGTCTACCACACATTATGGTCTGCCTTGGCTTCATGTTGAGTTTATGTAGTGTGTGTGGTTTGAGTGCATCTGCGCGTGTGTGACGTGTCTGCATTAAGATTGGCTCTGATTTATATTCACGCTGAATGTCGCTGAGAGTTTTCGGTCGTTTCATCTGCGTGCCACGTGTGGCTTTATATGCTGTGTGCGCGATATCTCACACACTTACAGTACAATGGACGTCATCCAGCGCAGGTCAACACAAGGCACACGTACACACACATACCTGTTTCTGATTCTGAAGCCTTCTTCTGGACGGTTAGGCTCAGGTGTTCTTTTGGTGTTACCACAAAAGTTCAAGTTGAGGATTCCTCGTCTGCCTCACTAAGAAGATAGCACTGTGATGGTCCTGTTCCAAGCAGATTTGTTCTGATGCCGTGGCATGTGCGTCGTTTGGGTTGAGTTAAAGAGCCAAGTTGTAATTTCTGCATAAGGCCTCTGTTCTCTCCTTCTCTCCTTCTCTCTGCATCGTTTCATGCATCTGTCTGTGCACATGTCAGTGAGTGTGCTCCTTGTTTGTTTCATTTCTCCCCTCATTGGTTTCTTGATTTTAAATGGTTGTCAACATAGTCAGCTGGCCATACCACTGACTTGACTCTTTCAATATGTTGTCCACGTCTAGAACACACATGTCTTGACACACTAATTGTAATGTCATGGGAAGATCACTTACAGAATGTGAAACAACTGTCCATTGTCGGTGCAGGCAGATGCATCCTTATCCCCTGATTGCTCATTAACCACTCCTGTCACGTATCCGATGTGATTATTTAAGAGCTCTGATATCCTGTTGTCACATTCCGGTGAAGCGGATGAACTTGAAATTGTGTATTTTTGTGTGTACATGTGTACGCGAGTGTTTGTCCTCCCCGTCCAGATGTGCAGGAATGGCTGTATGTTGTAATGCTTCCTGTTTTGCAAACGTTCTAAGGTCAACAGAGGGCTGAGGGAGAGAAAAAGAATATGAGCAATATGCAGGATGGTCACATCAGATCAGAGATTATGATAAAGATGATCAAATCAGACATAATGAACCAACTTGCACGTGGTATATCTTGTAGATGTACCAGGCAAATATCCTGTTTAAATAAACCACCGTTTGTTATAATATCCATTACAAGAAAATCAGATTTGTGCAAAAACAACAACCTCAGAGGTTTTACTCACATCCTGTTTGTGTGAGTGTTGTTCATCGTGTACAAGGAATGCTGTGATGATTGTCTTTGTGACAGACAAACAGCCATTTTTGCATGCCCGTGGCTGTTTAAAGGTGTAAACACTCGGCTAGGAGCACAGATCCGTTCCGATGTAGTACTGGTGAAACTCAACCACACCCATGTTTAATTTGAGAAGGGTACTGTAGCCCAAGGACGGCTGCCTTGACACTAACATATGTGCACACACGTGGATATGACAGGGACAAATGAACTCCGGAGGGAAGGAAGGAAAGAATGGAAACGGGAGCCATTATTCAAAGCTTTACTCGTATGCGACTGAAGCAATACCTGCGTTGGAGAGGATGCACACTTGTGTTGGGACAGATGCTGGACGTGTACATCGGCATAATGTACTGAAATGTGCACTGAAACACACACACGCATACAAGGACAGAGCCATTAGTGTATCTTTGGGGAGTTTCTTTCTTTCTAATGGAGAGTCAATTGACCCAAGAGAGCAAAACAAGTGGACAGTAGCCTGTCTCTTATTTTATTGCCTGTCTGTCTGCGATCTGTCACTCACATCATGCAGCATTGTTTATCATTTCCTGTTGTTGTAATATTTTATTATTGTTATTTTAATACCCCTCTCGAGCATGAAAATGTGGATGCACCAGAACAGATATACACTGAGACCAGAATACAAGTCATTAGTTGATTGTTCCACTTCAAAAACCCGCTGTTGTACGAGAGCGATTGTGATTGATCTCTTTATGCTCACATCCTCCCAAAATTACACGGCAGGGCAAAATTGACTTCCATGGTGTTTGTATTGTAAGAATTGTAGACATAAGCCGCTGGAGGCAGTATGGGTAATGAGCCAACGGGAGAATATTTTTCAACATACAACTTTTCATGACACACTTTATTATTTGTCTCTGTGCCTTATTTAATGATGCAAACAAGGATACAATCAATCAAAACTTCTACAATGATGAATAGACCACAGAGAAAAATCCCTTCGTCGTTATTTAAGAAATTTCCTAAAATCCTTTTTTTAATTATTTAGTACTCATAATTGGTTACTTTTTTATATGGATTTTTGTCCCTTAAACTCTATATTTAGTTTATTTTTAGGATGTATTGGCTCTCATCTTATACAGATTTCAGAATCCTGAATTCCAGAATCCTATATTTGGTATTTTTGGAAAGTTAGGGATGTTTTACTAGACTTTAAAGTAGAACTATAGGGTCGATTGGGTCTGTTAGCTCAGAGCTAAGAGGTCAACTCATTATTAAATTGAAGACATAAAGAAAATTATTGAGAAATTCTAATTTTAATTCTAAAATCCATAACATTATTTTCTATAGCTACAGAATTTTTAATTTCCCTGAGATTAGTTTTTCTTCTGTATGTACTGGGTCATTTTATATCACTTACCTCAGGACGCATCCTGCTATATTTGTTATCTTTGGAAACTTAAGCATTTTGCTAGAATTTAAGATCAAACTTCATAAATATGGACCCATTGGTGATTACCGCAGAGATTAAGAGGCTGACCTGGCTGGACATTGGAGCGTCATGAGTTCACAGGTCAATCTTTAGATTAAGTGAACACGAAGTAAAGTAAGTTTAACATCAACTTGGTCCAGTAAAAATAAGGTGTGCAAAATTGACCTGTAAAAGATTTACTGTAGTATATTTGCGATAAGCGTGTGTATTTTGTGGTACAATCACAGACTTGTTATTTGTCTTGAGCTCTGATTCATTGCACATGTCACGCCTTTGACACATCGCAGCATCATGTGAAGTTCCGTCTATGATTTACTGTCTCGGGGAATCAAAAATGAGGCACTTGATGTTGCGGCTAATGCAAGCGCCAGCAGTTGTACTTTATGGTCCTGGGACATGACCACACACACGCACGCACACATGCTGTCACGCACATAAAGAGTGAAAGAGGCAATGCTGCTCTTTGTAACCATCCTTTATTGATGTTGCTGTGCCATCTGCACTCTTGTTGTGGTGGAACAGGCAGATCATGATTTGCCAAACTAAAAAGTCTTCTTGCTCTTCTCAATGGCTGCCCAACTATCTATTTCTTTGGGTGTATAGCCTCTTTGAATTCTGCCTTTCTTGATTCTGTGTTTTGGCTATGTGCAGACTTACAATAGAACGCAGAGTGTGTGCCACACACACAGTCTGTGACATTTTAGCAGTTTGAGTGGACCATTATGAATGGCTCCTTAGCTGGTTTCAAACACTCTTCAGACTTGGAGCGTTTGTTGGTGTGTGTGTATATCAAGAAAAAGCAGGTGCAGATACTCTCCCAGCAAGCATGGACATCCGCCTACACACTCGCACACACTCTCAAGTACATATGCACTCCATTTAAAGCAGATCACTATAATTCATCAGCCTCCCTGGGGAGCTGCAGGGCCTGACGGGGATATTTGCATCCTTAATTCTCTTGGTCTTAAACCTCCCCAACACCACTCAGCCTCTCCATGCCAGCTGGGACCACCAGGGCCAGGTCAAAGGCGGCGCAGGAAGTCTTTTACACACACATGTACACAAAGGCACATGCGCAATCATGCAGACCGTATCTAATCAATTTGACGCTGATGTTAAACAAAGCTCCCGTTTATGGTAATTAAAATCGGCTAGTTAAAGCTGAGAGTGTGTTTTTGTGTGTGTGTGTTTGTGTGTGTGTGTATGTGTGAATGTGTCACAGTTTCTTGTATTTCTTTGTTCTTACAAGATAACCAGAACTTAAAAGCTGAAATTTGGCTTTTTTACCATTTGAATCTCCACACTGTCTCTCGGCCGTTCATGCCTACAGCATGAGCACCACCAGCAGAAGACAGTCGCTATTTTGGTACATTTTATTTTTGGTCATGAAACATTGCCTCTATGTGTGTAAATGTGTGTGTGAGCAGCAGAAGGTTGGCTCACAATGACTTCATCATCTCTCTGCTGTCTCCAGGGGTGACTAATCAATTGCCTGTGTGGCCATTCTCTTTAGGAGAAATCAATCCATCTTTATAAATCTGACCTGCTCTAAGTGTTTCTGTGTGTTTCTGTGTGTGTGTGTGTGGGTGTGTGTGTGTGTGAGAGCCCCACTAGACGTACCCTGTGTTTAGTCTGCAGCTGTTGTTGAGATTGACACCTCTGGCAGGTCATGATTTGGCCTCCCCACTCATTACAATGATTGCCCCCACCCCTCACCTCCTCACTCGCCAGCTGGACCGGTTCATGGTGGTGGGAGGGGTGATGGTGGTAACTGGTAAGAGCAGGCCAGCTTAGACTCTGCCAGCATTTTCAGGGTCATTTACCACCTCTCTCCCTCTCTCTCTCTCTCTCTCTGTCTCTGCAGACATGACTCAGTGTTTGTCCGAGTCAGTATTTTACCATTTTTAATATTGAGTGGAGGGAAAAAAATGTTCGCTATAATGTTATACAATGCAAACATTCTGTAATCACAGTTTATTTTTATTACGTTTACATCGATCAGCAGCATGTTTGGCAGCTCTTCTACATTTCTCCGGTTGTTTTTTTTTGTCATTGTTTTTCTTCACTGTCTACCGTGAGCAGAAACACATTTGAAGCTGTCATCACCACTCGTGGAATTATTAATTGTAACTGCTTGTGATCAATGCAACGCAGAACTTTTTGACACACGGGACCACAACATCTGTTTAAACAATCAACCCATTTTGGTGAAAGAAAATAACACTGTACGTGAAAAACCAAAAACAAAGAGGCTGTATGCATCAGAGTGACACAAATGCCTCTTTTGTTGATAGATCAGGACACTCTGATCAGTACGCTTTCTTCGGTGTTTGCATTACTGTGTTTGTCCCGACCTCTCCCCTTGGCTGTAGTAAATCCCTGGCTGGGTTCATTTGGGAGTCAGCTGGTCAGCTCTAATGTTCTATTGAACTCAACCTTGGGGTGAGCAGGCTGCCCTATATTTTACTGTTATACCTCTTTCATCACACACCCCCACATTACACACAGTCATAGGAGACAGTGAGAGAGGTAGGTGAAGGTCACAAGATAGTGGTTTAGTTGTATTTTTGTAACCCAAAGACTAACATCTGAGGTCTATGTCTCACCCCATGCTGGTGTGAGTCCCCAGTAGAGATAACAGCATCAAAATTCTGAGGAAAAACCCTAAGCATTTTTCTGATAATCTTGCAGATTGACTCAGTTTCTCCAATTGGAACACTCTTGAGTATCAGTCCAGGGTGCCGATTTCACAGTGGGTGAGACATTTTGGTTGTTATCTGAAGTCTTGAGACAATTTAGACAAGCTTATTGTTTTTCAGTGCATTCAATCATCCAACCCCCCTGGGGAGTTGTCTGGAAGACAGACACACACACGCAGGCACACACATGCATACAAAACAGCAGTCTGGCTGGATGGCTCAGCATGTATCTATGCGGTCCAATCTGAGCAGATTACAGTAAATTAAGGGGTGAGACAAATGGCAATGCGTCCTCTGATGGATTTGAATCAGAAAGGCTTTGGTTTGACTGTGATAATATTCTCTGATTAAACAGTGCTGAAAATGTAAGACCTATGTGGGTTTAAGGGTCTCCTCCATTCTTTTGTCTGTCTGGCGGGCTGTCTGCATCATCATATTTAATTCATTTTGCTCCGCTGCCATCTGTAAAAACAAACTGCTCGGGAATTTGTCCATTTTCCATCATATTACCCAGTTCCCAGTGTAGACAGTTGTTCTGCTTCAGGCCTTGTTTTGGTGATTAGGTGTAATCCCAGGTTTTGGCCACAGGGCACAAAGATGCACATTATATGATTACCCAGTCTGACTCTCTGCATGGACCGTTCCAAGAGTAGCCAACAGTCAAGGGCTATGATCATCATTTATGCAAGGGGAGCAGATTTCCCAAGTTTAGAAAGGATGATTATTTATCTCAGTTTTACAGTTAGATGGATAGATAGATAGATAGATAGATAGATAGATAGATAGATAGATAGATAGATAGATAGATAGATAGATAGATAGATAGATAGATAGATAGATGGAACAATTCAGTTATTAGTATATTATTATATTATTAGTATATTATGTTTTCTACTCATTTATATATTTCAAAAATATCTGCGATTTAACAACATATCTCTCTCTCTTCATATACTGTGGCAGACCCAGAGTCCCAGAGGAAAAGGACAGTCCAGAATGTTCTGGACCTTCGGCAGAACCTGGAGGAAACCATGACCAGTCTGAGAGGAGTACAGCTCAGCCACAGGTCAGCCACAGTGACACAGACACACACCCGCGCACACACACACACACACACACACACACACACACACACACACACACACACAGACACACACATAAATATAATCAAAGAGGCACACACAATAGAAAGAAAAGAAAATTAGGGAGAAAAGCAGTTGAGTGGGACAGGTTGTTATTGACAGTACTAACTGTGTGTGATGGTGCGGTGGGAAAGTGCCTGTGGCTCTCAGATCAATATCAGTGTTCCCGGGTAGCCGTTAGTCTGTCGTTATCTTCCTGCGCTGTATCCGTGTTGTTGAGTACGGAACTGAAGCAGGATTAGCCCAAAGCGGACTTCAAAGCCAATGCTTCCGACTCGTGACTCATATCCCTGCACAATAAGAACATAATAATGATCAGAATGTGTGTGTGTGTACTGTATGTGCATGTGCCCACCACTCACTCTCTCCCTCTGCTTCCTGTCTTTCACTGACTACTTGTGTTAAGTGTGTCCTCGTCTTTTGTCCTTGAGAGTTTCGCTTCCGTCTGCCTGTCCATGCACCTCCTTCCGTGTGTCCTCCCCGTGTTACTCAGCTGGAGCTCCTGGATGGAGTGTAAATCGGCAGATGGTTCCCTGTTGGATTGCGTTTCCTCAGCCATTCATACTTTAACGTACTTTAGTAACACTGAATCACTCCCCGCTGACCCCGCCGACATTTTCTGCTTTGAGGCCTACAGCCTGTCTGTGGAAGAATCCTGTGCAAACAACATGTCATATTTCCTGTGAAAAATGAATATTTATAGTGGGAGATTTGCATGACCTAAACAAAGGCAAACTGTTTTGTCTACACACATTTTCAGACATACACAGTATCTATAACAAACAGAAAAAGTGTGGAAATCTCTTCTAAAACAGACCAGTATCCTCTCTTATTCTGTTTTCACGCCCCTCTTCACTGTTTTATGTCAGCTGTGAAGCGTTTCATTTGAAAATGTTTCTGTTCACGGTTTTTGTTGAGACAATTTTCTATCCTAAAGTCAGGATTAATTTTAATTCATGAAGCAAATGCCTTCACAGTTTGAGAGCCAGCCACTTTTAAGAGGTTAATACTCATCATTGGCATCCCAGGCACTAAGCAGCAATGTGCTGTGTTGCTTTAGTACACAGAATGTGTGATGTTGTGATATTTGTGATGCTCATATTTGTGTACTTATATAAATAGGCACAGGCGTAAAATGACAGTCACAGGGAGAGGGAACAGAGTGAAATAAAAGACATGAAAACACACATATATTTGGAAATCAAATATGCACAGACACAGTGCATACATACACACACACACACACACACACACACACCTGGGATGCAGCTAATCCCTGTCAGATAAAAGCAGCCTGGGTCCTTATACACTAAGAACCCTCTGAGAAAAGAGGAAGCAGGGTGGGGTGAGAAGGAGAAACAGATCTCTTCTGAGGAAAAAAGGAAATGAAAGACTCATATTCAATTCCTGTTTGCTGAAACTGTGTGTGATCTCTTCAGCCCTTTAAGTTGGCACACTAAATTTTTTTTGTCGCGACATAAAGAAACGTGAAACATGTCGTCTTTTTCTTTACATAGCTGTGTGGAGGGAAGCATGTGCTACGACAGTGATGAAGCTGCGGCTTTCTCCATTTCCAGTCTGTCAAATCGCTCCTCGCCGTTGTCATGGCGGCACGGTCAAGCCAGCCCCCGCCTGCAGGCTGGTGACGCCCCATCCACAGGTAACACCCAGTCAGACGGCCCCCTACGAATCAGCCACACCTCTCGCATCCACCTCATTGAAGATATCGAAGATCCGTCGATTCTGAAAGGAGATTACCTCAGTGACAGCGACCTTGGTGGGAAGAGCCCCAATGAGGATGATGATGAAGAGGATGATGATGATGATGACGATGATGATATTGATGATCTAGGCAATGGGTAAGTGGTGCTGTCTTTCGTGTGAATGTCAGGTATTTTCACCTCTGTCTCATTCACCTTGCCAGCACGTGCGCTGAATCCTGCCACCTGCCAGCTGTTACACCCTCACAGCGAGGCCTGCAGTCAGTGGTTTAACAAAGCTTTGATAAGCCCCTCCGTAATGAATCACAAGCAGCCGCCCCCCTCCCCGTTTGTATCTGCCTTGACACTGGCAGCTGTGCCCCCCTGGTGCTCTTGGCTCTGCCATAGCCAAAAAGCAGCCCACTGGCAGGGGCTGGGAATGATGTCACTGTCACCAGGCCCCCCTCCCAGAGATTATCCTGTCAGCTGTGAGCCTGCTGGCAAAGGTGGCAGGTCTCTGTGTGAGGGACCCCTTGCAGGGCTGGCTCACCAGAGCCTCCTGCCTGAGCTAAAATACAGATGTGTTTGGAAACCTGGCTCCTTCGACCTTGTAAGATTTTGGTTTTGTGTTGAACTAGTCATGGATCCTTGAGTCACTGTTTAAATTCTCTGAGATCACTTCAGAGAACTGAACTCAACCTATTCTGGCTCAGACCATTGTACATTTATAGTATTAAGAGAAATTGCGGTGTTGTATGCTGGTTGTTACCCAGGTGGTGTATGTCTTTTTATAATGCGACACCTGCTTGATTGTATAGCTGTACTTGGCGAAGTACTCAACAGTTAAAAGGGAAAGTGCTACAGGATCCTTTCCATTTCACTCTTGAAAATGTTTTCCTGGAGGAAGGAAAATCTGAATCTGAAAATAACTCTACAGTGGTAGTATGAATTCAGTGAGGTAAAGTAAGTGAACTATTTCCCTCCAAATTGATGGATGTACTTTATAATGCAAAAAGTAATACAGGTAGAGTACTGTAGTAAATGTACTTTCCAGTTCTGTGATTGGGTTTGTTGTATATTCCGAAGCATCATCCCATTTTACAGACACTCTGCTGTCGTGTCTGTTGCAGAAAACACCAGGGTATAAATGGTTGTTTTTGTCTCAAACCTTAGCTTGTTTTTCTAACATCATTAACTAAAGTGGAATCATTGCAATCATGTCAATGTTTGTGTCAATATGTGTTTGGGTTTTTAATGAGATTAAGATGATGACACAGAAACATTGTGCATTGTGTGGTTTTGTAAATCTGTTGTTTGTCATAGGCAATTCAACAAGGAGGACGGGTCACAGTGTGAGCTGGTATCTATTGTTGGTTTTGTAACAAGGCGAGTCACCGCAGTTTCTCATCAATAGTGGCATAGACGAAAATATTTTTATTGAAGAATGTCCTAAGCTGGGATCTGTTTCTTGGTTTGTTTTGGAGCGATCTCCACACTAATTCGAACGAGAATGACACACCTATTTAAGCTTAGCATCACGTTACGCTGACCAACCTTGAGCACACTGAATAAAAAACAAATTATCTCATTGTAAATCTATGATTCTGGCACTGTGTGTGAGTGTGTCCTTGTGGACCCAGAGCTCGTCCAACCCAACTAAAAAAAAATATTGCTGGTTGTAGTCTTGACATTTCCATGGTTACCTAAAAAAATGCACCCCCAGTCACAAGGAAATCAATTGCAACACAGTCCAGGTCCCTGAAGTGTTGTTATGTGGCTTGTTGTGCCCTTCAAGTAAGTTTATGTTGTCCTCTGTAAAGCACTGGGCAACGCTTGCTGGCTGACAATACAAAGAAAGAAAGAGAGAAAGACAGACAGACAGACAGAAAAAAGAAAGAAAGAAAGAGAATGAGAAAGAAAAACAGAAAGAAAGAAGAAAGAAAGAAAGACAGACAGACAGACAGAAAGAAAGAAAGGATCAAAGAAAGAAGAAAGAAAGACAGACAGACACACAGACAGAAAGAAAGAAAGAAAGAAAGAAAGAAAGACAGAAAGAAAGAAAGAAAGAAAAAAGAAAGGGAGAAAGGAAGAAAGAAAGAAAGAGAGAGAGAAAGAAAGGGAGAAAGAAAGGAAGACACACAGAAAGAAACAAAGAAAGGAAGACACACAGAAAGAAACAAAGAAAGAAAGAAAGAAAGAAAGAAAGAAAGAAAGAATGAAAGACAACTGCTGTTATTTCCTTTTTCTCTTTCAGATCAAATCCTGATTGAATTAATTAAGATTTAATATTAAACTAAGGCGGGGGAGGGCGGGCACCTTTACAGTCTAATCCAATATGATTCCATTTGATCACCTTTTATTGAATCCGAATCCTTTCAAATATGTTTGGGTGGGTTGTGTGTGACAGAGTTCTGTTACAGAATATTGGTAAATAAGTTCCAGAAGTTATTCATTTCTATCTATTTCTATGTATACATTAAACAATAAAAATATATATATTTATATATATATAATATGTACATAATATTTTCTGCCACATGTGAATGTGTGGTTTACTCTCACACCATTATATTTTTACCACTAGAGGTCAGGCTAGTGCTATTCTTTCCTCATCAATTGCATAAGTCTCTACTCATAATTTATTACACACCCTAATTCATTATATATGTAGTCACTGCAGAGGCCATGCAGAGGTCACAGTACATTACTACACCTCCCTCCCACCATATATAATACATAGGATTTCCCCACATTCATTATGACTTACATGCGCACAGATGTTCTTTGTTTGGGTTGTGTAGCCTCCATTTATTTGTAATGATAACCTGGAGGGGAATCATTTCCTAAAACATTGCTTTGCTCATAAACTATAAAGATGAGCTGGATTTGACTCATCAGTGGGTCTCACTGTGACATGTCTGAGGTATAAAAGGAAAAAATCACATTCTCATACATAAAATTTGGTTTACCGTGACTGAACGGTGACCTGTCTGACACACAGACACACAAACACTGAGTCAGGATCCCTTATGTCAGAGATCCATTTCCTGTGCTTTCCTAGCCTGGGCCTCTGCTTGTCCGATGTATCCCACCTACATCTGGAACCAAACCCCCTTCCTGTACCCCCTCACACTCTCACTCACACCCGCGTCATTCTCAACCGGAAACACCAGAAAGGGGACCATGAGGAGGTAATTCCCTTGTTTATGTGTCAGTACGTGTGTGTGTACTTCAAACAGTGGGAGGGTTTGGTCCAGTTTAAGTCGATGAAAAACTCTTGAGGGATTTATGGGTTAATAATGTTAGAGACATTCTCATCTTTAACCCTCTACAGTCTAAAATGTTATGGCTTTGTCGGCGATATTCTTTTCTCTTCTATTGTCCATCTTCCATCATTCAGCAGTAGAAAATGAATGGGAGGGAGCCTGTGTCTCAAGATATCTGTGCTGGAAACAGAACAAAGGTTTTGTGTGTTAATTGTAGTGCCAACCTGCCTAATGTCTGTAAAGGTTTCTGAGCCTCATGTGTGCTAGATAGCAGTGTTTATCATTATTGTAACATTGGTAGTGAGAGTACACGCACACACGAGTGGATGATTGGATAAGCGTGCTGCTCGTCTGTGCACTGCTAGTCGCAGACGCCTTTGTTTCCGGATGGAGGAGCTCCCATCCTCGACAGCCTCTAGTAAATGCATAGTTTCCATGGTTACGCTCACGAGACGACCCAGTTCACGACACAAACCGTCTGAATTATGGAAACATTTGTTCAGAGCCGGACACACACACACGTGTGTCTGCTGGTTCAAGTGTTTGTGTTTGTTTAACACTGTCTGCGATCCAGAAAAGCAGAAATGAGCTCCATGTTCTCGGTGCAACTACAGCACAGTACAGGGAAGTGAAACCCACAGAGGAAGCTTTTTATATAGAAGTGCTGCTCCTCCAGCATCAATGGTGCCTAGAATAATCAGCAGCTACTTTTGCCCTGTGCTGACATTAATGTTTGTTCTTGTTCAGTCTTTATATGATGGCTTCTCTGCTGCATTGATGGTTAAGCTGCTCTAATTAAGTGTAACTTAATAACCCGTGTCACTGCTTCTCTATCTTATCTACAAGCAGTGTCACTGCTTGGGGTCATGCTCAGTCCTGTTGTGCTCTGACCCCACCTACTGGACAAAAACTAGACCCTCAAACACTCAAACCTAACGCAGCCTGACATTTGATTAGTGAAATCCCCACCTAACATCTGGATCTGATTACATTGCATTGCAGGTGATCGCCCCCTCCCTCACATTCTCTCTGCCTCCCCACACACACCTCCTCCTGATGTGACCTCAGTGGTCACACCCAGGGTTTCCCTTTTGCTAAGAGCCAGATCTTTTCACTGTGATTCGGTTACAGACCCCCTCCCAAAAATTGGCACAGCACTCTCTCCCCACCCCTTTTCCCCTCTCACTCTCTCTCTGTCTGTCTCTTACTCCTCTGCTGCGATGTAGATAGCGTGACTACATGAAAAGTTGATGAGATGCAGACTGAGGTGCAGTTCAGGGAAATGCCATTGTGTGTGTTGTTCATGTCCTCCCCTACCTGCTCATCTCTGGGCCTCTCTGTCTATGCTCCTTTGCTTCTGTCTGCTCAGTGCAGCGTGTAATCAATTACTTTTCCTGTCATCAGAAAGATTTTGATGGAGTTGTGGTGTGTGTTCTTCTTTTGTTCTACCTCTTGTGTGGCAATCACTTGAGAGAGCACTCACACACACACACACACATACATAGCTTTTCGTAATTAATCTGAACAAAGATTGCTTTTAGTATCATCTCCTGCTGTTGTCACTTTAAGGGATGAGAAAGTGTGAACATTCATTCCTCAACCACAGAGTTATATTACAGCGTAATTACATTTAATAACAAGAAACGAAGTTTAATGCCTGGATGATTTTACTTGAGGATGAAGTAACTCCGGATGTACAGTAAAAGGAGAGCTCTGCTGACAAACAATAACAGTAATCTGTTTGTCTGCTGAGAGGGCAAAAACAGACACACACACACACAGATTAGATTGAGTAACATATGGAGTAGCATCAGTGGGATTTGCAGCTCTAGAAACACCATAATGACTGTCAATTTTTTCTGAGAACAATGTTGTAATGTGTTTTTCTGTATTCTAGAGTCAGGGTCACGTGGTCTCATTATTATCATGTTCATATAATCACCCCTCACAGCTTACTTAAAGACCAACAAACAAAGCACAAATAGTGACAGAGACGTTCTCGAAAATAACAATTGATGTCCGGTGACTTCCACTGTTGTTTAAGAAAATATTTGCTGTACTTCTTTTCTCCACTCTCTCTCCCTTTTTGCCGTACCCAATGCGCCCATATGCCGGCGGACACGCGTGCATGCACAGTTACACATATACTATGGTGTAAAACATGCAGCTGACTGCTTGTTGGAGCAATGTTTGACTTCTACTCTTGTCGGTCTCTGTGGTTATATTTAGTTTGAATGGGAGCCCGTTTTCTTATTGTGAAACTTACTGATGTTGAGCAACAAACACATGTTCTGGATCGGACCTTGGGAACCAAATTTACATCCCTTAGATAGATTTTCCCATGCTTTTCTTTAAGAAAAGTTGGCAAAGTGTATGATTATAAGAAAAATACTGTTGTGTTTTTAGATACAAACTTGCACCGCTCTAGAAAATAAACATGAATCTGCCAGGTCAATGTTGCCGTTTTCAGTGTAAACTATACTTTCTCCTGTTCCATTCTTCACCCTCTCTCTCCTAGCTCCTAACCAAGCCCCAAAACCATTGTCATGGCTGCTGTTGCCTGGACGTGCCCCCTGCTGAGTCCAACTAAATCTCTGTGGAGACGCTACGGCATAATCCCTGCTAATCCCTAGCTTCCTCCTATGGCAGGGTTGGAAAAGAATAAGAAAACTCAGGGACTTGGTCTGCACTCTACATGGACAATGTGATGTCAGCAGGATTTGTATGGTGGCCATAGTGTGTGTGCTTGCAGGACCCCCACATAGTTCAGAGGGATGCGTTACCATGTCAACAATATGAGCGTGCAAAGGACACAAATGTGAGTGTGTGCGTGTGCGTGAGTGCTCTCAGCCTCTTAACTTACAGGGGTCAAAGTGTCACGGCTTTTGCCCTATGACCAATTTCCCTCCATTTCCTTTAAGGAAAGAGACGGATCAGGTTCTTCCTGACGATCAATTGACTTTATTTTCTTTATGATATAATCTACAGGGCAGATTAAGAAGGAAAAATGACCTAAATGCAATAAGTAATGCTGAATGCAATCCAGTCAACATAGCCGAGTTTTTGAGACAGAAAGTGTTCAGATTGGTGGTTTACATTTCTTTATCACGTAGATTTGGGCTTTGCTGATAAAGGCTGCAACATAGAAATGTGGCCAAAGAATGAGTATGTGATTTGTGTGATAGTAAAATGTAATAAAGCATAATAAAAGTGATGCTTTCTTAAGCCCCTGGGAGTTTGAGGAAATGATCAGGTACATTCTCCTGAAGATTGGTTCCCACCGTATGGAAGGCACCCCCCACACACTCACACACACACACACATACACTCCCCCAAACCTTGCTCTAACTCTGTCATACCCTCCCACTGCATCTATACAGCCTTTAAAGTACACGCTTAGCCCCTCTATAGGGGGTAAATGAAACTGCATGGTTAAGGACAAGCTTTGAAGATTTTTCAAGAGCTTTGGATGGAAAATCTGGGCTATACACACGCACACGCACACACACACACACACACACACACATGATATGGACACAAGAAATGAGCCTTAGAAGTTTAACAGTGGGGTGTGACAGGTTTTGTAATGCGCATAAGAATTAACCAAGATTCCCTCCCATTGACTCCCACAGTGTTATTCTCTGGAGTTGTTTCGACATTAGTCACACACTTTTCTTTTGGTTCTCCCTTCCTGTTCTCCTCATTACACCATCTCTTAATCTCATCCTCTGCTGTATGCACCAATGCTCCCAACTGAGAGAATATCCTAATTATTTCCCCAGGAGACAAATGGTTGCATAAACCTTCCAAGTTATATTTTAACTCATCAGTGTATGGGCTGTGTTTTTTCACTGTGTTCTTTCTTTGCTGGGTCTTGAATGAGAAAACATCTTTGAAGTCAGTTTGATTCTGAACAGCTCCACTTCATATTATCCTCAGCAGAATAGACTTTGAGAATAGCATCCTGTCTAAGCATAGGCCTAATTAGATGTTTTTTGTGGTCTGGCCCTGAATTACCCACAAGAGCACCTTCCCAGACTAGGACACACACTTTGATGTTAAATCTCGACCATGTCGCTGTGGATTTCCTATCTGTGGTTGCAAAGAGTCCCAAAGCAGAGCGGAATTCGTCTTTGGTGTTAGACCTGGATATCAAGTTTGTACTTCTGTGGTTTTTAGTAAATGCACATTTAGAATCAGCTGTTATTCTCCATTCAAGACTCATTATATGGCTCATAAACATAAAATCCCTTGAGTATTTACAGGGGATCTATATGGAGATAAGGGGTGTAATGTGAAGGTTTTTGGTCTAGAATGCAAAACGCGAGGAGCTATCAATTTACCAGTTAAAAACAAAGAATTGGGAAATTGTATGTGATAACAATGAGTATGATTCACTGTGTGTGGGTGAGAGTTTAAATGAGGTGTAGCTTGCGTTTCATGCGGAGCTCTGTGTGTGTGTGTTCCTGGTCTGATAACGGGGATGAGCTTTCCCAGGTCGCTTGTCTCTTTCATCAGTGGAGGAGTGCCAGGTTCCCAGGGTCACAGGGGTGACCCCTGCCTGTATACTGTCATTACAGTTACATCACCACCTAATTATACAATGTGCTCCTCCAAGAACAGTTGCCGTCAAAATGTGATACTCTTTGATGAAGAAAGAGAGAGAGAGAGAGAGAGACAGAGAGAGAGAGAGAGAAGTGGGGGCATGTCTGGACATGAGTCGGTGGTCAAAGTGAAGCTGGACAGACAGACAGAGTGGGAGAGGGAGAGACTGGTGTCCAACTATCCTTTGCAAAGACTTGAATGAGAGTTGACATAAATAAAAGTAATGACTGCAGATTTAGGGACGATTGCAAGTGTGTGTGTGTTAGTGTGTGAGAGTGTGTGTGAGTGTGTCAACACAGAAACTGTTTCTCTCTCTTTAATAGGCTTGCTGGGCAAAGATGATGGCAAAAGCCCCACACACCTGCAGTTCGCCATGCCAGTGTGCCAATCACTGCGGCTCCTCCAACACACACACATGCACACACACACACTCAGTGTGCCCACCTGGCTCTGCATGGTACGGGTGAGCGATAGCTTAAAGAATCCTGTCTTTGTTACCCTCTGCACTTAAGAAGAGTGTGTTAATGATCTCTCTCTCTCTCAGTCTCCCTCTCTATCTCTCTCTCACACACACACTCTCTTTCTCTGTGTGTGTGTTTGTTCTCTTTATCTCTTTTGTTGTCCTTTCTCTTTACCTTTCCTAACTGTAGACTCTGGCACCATGTTTGTTGTTTCACTTTCTCTGCCTAAAAGTCAGAGAATCTATTTTGGATAACACCCCATCTCCACACACACACTTTTTTTTATCCAAATTGCCACAGCAGACAGACTGAGCTATTCACAGGGGTCCACTTCATGTTTAAACACCACTGGTTGTTCCAAAGAGGAGAATCTATTCCCCCAACAGTCTCCAATACACTCTCTGTAACAATAGAAACACCAGAGTCGTTTAACTAAAGCAGTCTGACGGGTTCATTACATCCTGATTGAGGCTTATTTATGCCACCCTTGGGTTGGCCATTATCCAGCATCTCCTCAGTGGCTGTTATTAGTTATTAGTGTGTTATAAATCAGAGTATACATTAAAGCATGTTATTGTTTAAAATATAGAAATTTTGGCTTGTGTGTGTCTGGATAATTATATACTTTTCCGTCGTTAAATAGAATCAATACATTGCAATGCAGTTTGGAGAAAATTTAGGCTTCAAGGGTTTTGTGTGATATTTAATATCTCTGTAATGGTTTTCTTAGAACAACATAAGCCAAAATGACACAGGATTCTATTGTGGCATAGACTTGGCATCAAAGGGTTTGAGTGAGTGGAGTCAGTGGGCTGTGTGTTGCTTGTTGATTGGAGATTTAAGGGTGTGAAAATGTCTTTGACATGTCGCTTTGAGAATGTGATGACTCCGTGCTTATCCTGCGGCTGTGCGTGAAAGCCTCTGTGCGCTTTTGGAGAGACACAGCTGGTCGCGATCAGTGAATCTGGGAGCAGAGGAGGAGGAATTCGGGGGTGTTGCCTTTCTGTCCATGCCTCCCTCCCTCCCCTCGCTCATCGCTCCCCTCCTTCCTCCTGTGAGTGTGTCTCTATGTGTATGTGTGTGTGTGTGTGTGTGTGAGTGTGTCAGAGGCACTGCGGGTGTGGGTCAGTCCCGTCAGTTAATGCTGCTGACTCGCACAGGCGGTTCCTCTCCCGTTATCAGGGGCGGAAAGCACCGGCTGGATTCTCCGTCTTGCGGGCTATGCCACGCTGGAACAAAGCGGCGTGAATTGGGCACGGTGGTAGAATGAGCGGGCGCGTGCTGAACGGGAAAATGCTGCATCTCACGGCTCCGCAGCGCGCAGGGAGGACAATGCACTTTCTGTCAAGGTAACGGATGAGAGCGGATCCTGCATGTCTGACAAAGAAACTCACTGACAGGGTTGACGTTTCTGTTAATTACACGTCTCATAAATGCCAGATGCACGTATGTTCTCCTCAGTGTGGTACAAACTCTCGTCTTGGCTGCGCGTAAAAGCAGCAGCATGTCTCATTGATAAATTTCCAGCTGCTGCACGGTGCACGTTGTCTTATTCTGAGTGGCATGAGCTCAGATTTGTGCGTAAACCGATGTTGTAGACTACATACAGGGCTTTGGCGGACCTATACGCCAATCTATAGGCACATGTCTCCAATGCGCAAAACCACGCGTTGGATCAGCATTTGCTTTTATAATCTCTATGCGTGCAGCTTCCCGCTCCAGTTTAATTTAGCGTTGCATTACGCACCGATATTAGAGGCAAGACATTAGTGTAGAAAATGATGAGAATGTAAAGTCAGTGGATGTGAGCGTGCACACGCATCAAGTGCGTGTTCGCGTTAAGTGGGTTGTGTTTTTACGCTCGGCTGGCATGGCCATTGTTTTAAGGTGAATGCGTTGACGTATGGTTGCTGTGTTTCGTGGCTGAGCGGAGTAGGCAGGTAGGTATGTGGGTGGGTGTGTCCCGCATCGATCCGCTGCGGGATGAACCGCATTCTACTGAACTGATGGCCTACATTCTGACCAGCTCGGTAAATCTGCTGTGATTGGGTGAAATGCAGCAAGCCTCCTCCATATCATTTTCTGCCCACGCCATGTAAGAATGATCTCGCTGTATGTCTAATATGTGGCCTAAGGCATGTCATATGATGTGAAGAGGAAGATGATTATATGGTTGAAAGATTCATAAAAAGAAAAGGATAAAGGCGAGTTGTTGAAATGATTTTCATTGATATTGTCAGAGTTCACATTCTAGCTGAACCATTAGGGCTCACCAGACCACCCCTCCCCACCTCCACCACACCAGCATACATGTAGACATACATGTACACACACAGATGCACTTCACTTTGGATTATTGATTCCCCCCCACTCTTTGTTTGTGTGTGTGTGTGTTGGGGAGTCTCTGCTCTTTTTTCGTTGGAGTGACCCCTAGCATCCATCGACCCTTATGTAAACCCATTAGAGCGGAGTGGCCTCATCAGGGCAGGGCATTAGACACACAAACACACACTGGTGCCTAACATGCTCACCATTTATGTTATAAGTGACTGATGTCAGTGTTGACCCATTCATTGACTTGCGCACACACACACACACACACACACACTTCAAATCTTTAACTTCTCATCTCATTTGTAACCCCCACAGGAACGACTAAGGCAGTTTTATCTCTGTGTGTTTTAGTTGGAAAAGTGTGCTTAAACAAACTAGCTGTCAAAAGACTGATAAAGGCTCAAATACACAGCACACACAGCATCTGACACACACCCACAGAAATACATGCCTACACCCAGCAAACAGTTACCAAGACAAACAGATGATTGAAGCCAGAGGTCGTATCGGCAAGTCAGAGTGTTTTGCCAGTGTGTATCTAATCCCACGTGTTGGTGTCATCGTAAGTGTGTGATCAACTGTTAAATGTGCATCATTAGCAAGTCTGTTCCAGCCAACACAAAGGTTTGATCAACTCTGTTCGCTTATAGCTGAGTCACAGGGTGAGCAATCCAACATCAACTCAGTGTTCCCATTTCACTTGTCTGCCTGTCTCCCACCCCCGTGTGTGTTTCTGTGGGTGGGTGGTGCCAGGAGAAGACTACACAAATGGCTTGCTCAGCATGACCTACCCCTATCTGGATTCACCCTGGTTAACAACACAGCCAAAGAGATGTGCAAACTGGCGACCTCACTTTCTTTAATTAATGTCACACTCAAAAGTCATGGCTGTTTTTAATTAGAGACAAACGGAGACTCTGTCAGTCGCTTTCATGGCGTGGATTATGTCATTTAGACATGCATGAGCAGCATTGGACATTAAGCGCTGGAGACTTTAACAGCTTCCTGTTAGAGACTCAGCATCCTGTTTAAAGTTAAAGTGTGAAGTGTGATGTTGTTCACCAGTATGTCAGAGGAAGTGGTTGATAGAGTGAAAGATGAAAAAAACATTTTTCTCCCCCTCCAGAATAATTTTGTTCAGATTTTTCAGTTAGCACCTGTTGGGTGACAGAGACAAAGTTAGTTTCTAACTTTATTGCTTCACTGAATACATATTTTTACTCACTTTACACGGTTGTTTTTATGACATTTCTGTGTTATACCAACAACTTGACATGATTTTCCAAATGTTATCTGTAACTTGAACAGATGTGTTTTGAATTTTGAGTTTTCATCACACACACACACACATTCGTTTGTTAGTGGAGATAAGCCCTTGGAGATAAATTTAGATTACATTGTTGTACAAACACAAAATTGCTGACTCAGAGGCTGAAAAACTGCCAACATTCTGTTTACGATGTCATCACACCTGCATGAACTATGATGCAGGAGCGGGCCTTTAGAATGCCCACACGGAGATGAATTGGGATTAGATTTGGAAAAGTGTGCTTTTCCCATTGAAATGAAGTGATAAAAGAACAAACACACCTGTAAATTTTCTGTTAAACATGGGCACTTGATTTAGTAGGTGTATACCCCATCACATGACACCTGTTCAACCATCCATCTTCTCTATACTCCTCGTATCGTGTGCAGAGTCACCATCTGAAACAGATCTGCATTCATCCTATCATACACATTAGCTGTATATTCAAAGTCAGAGGCCAAATGTCCCAGCTGACTGGGGTCGTGTGTTTGTAATGAAGGGAACAAGTCATTTACCCTGGCAACAAGGTCATTAGAATGACCTGAGAGTGAAACAACAGATGCTTGTAACCTGTGCTTGTAAGACACATACGCACACTTTTTATGATACACACAGGAGCCTGTGTTCACAAACAGGGCTCATATTTTCACGAGGTGGTGCCTCCTGTGGTTTAGTGAGCGTCTTTGTTCCATCAAAGCCACGGAGCGACCTACAGCCAGACAACACCGCACCATAACACACTCACTGTGGATGAGAGAGAGCCTAACTTCCAGTGTGTATGTAGGATTTGGGCTTAAGTGGCGCTTCTGGTTTACCTAATAGTAAAACAAGTTTATTCAAGTTGTAAGGTAAAAAAAAAATAAAAAAAATGCCCGGACAAAGGATTTCATTGAAACTTTGAGGGTTTTCGCAGAGAAAGTGAGACTGTTCCTTCAGTTTGTGTTGGAGAATTATACTTGTGGCTTTGGGTTATATTGGAACCCCTGGATCCATCCTTTCATTTGTGCATGTGTGTGTCTGTGCACTTGTGTGTGTTGGTATGCGTATGTGTGTCTGCATATGTTGGAGGATTAGGGAGTGGGACCCCAGAATACTCTCAGTGGAATGTGAAGTGTGTACGTTTTGTGAAGCCTGAGGGCAAGGAATGTCTCCTAAACTCACTGTAACAGCCTTGAGTGGCATGACCGGATTGTATGTTATGAGTGACAGCAGGTGATGTGTGTGTACTACGCCCATGAGTCCCCATGCCACATATGCCCATGTATGTGAATAGTGACCTGTCTGTCCCTTGCACAGCATGGGAGTAATGTGTGTGTTTTAATAGGTGTCTGCTTTATCTCAGCCAGAAGAAATGAAAGAGTATCTCTGCTCCAGTCAATGGGTCTTTCATTCTTTTTCACTCAGGTGGTGTTTAGACAACCTTTGGCAGGTGCTTGGCAGTCCTCGACTCAGATCTGTAGTCTCTTTGTGTAGCTTGATTTAATCTAAACAAAAGCTATGTAGTATCATTTGATCCCCGTTTTGGTTAAATGGCCTGGCCTTGTAATTTCACCCATTTTTCCCTTCTTTCTCCAACTTTGACTTAAGGGATGCTGCTAGACCCCCATAGCACCAACAGCCCTCAATCCTCTGATCCACATCAGTTTTGTACTAATCTGAAGGATTAACACATTATTAAGACTGGCAGACTTTTCCCATTCGCTTGTCAGAAAACATAGCCGATCAGGGAACAGAAGGCAGAGGATGGAATTAAATTTGATTGGTTGGCCTGTACCAGTTGCTCTGACTGTGGCATCGGATAGCCGTGTTGAGCCGCTGCCATTTTGCCCATGAGGCACTGCTGTCATCACGGTGATATCATGCTTACTCCATCTGCTCTAAAATCTAAAATTGAGAATTAAAATATGGAAATTTACAACATACAATTCACTTCCTGTGTCAGAAAATGCTCTGATATTCGTTTTTTAGTTGTTGATTTTTTCCAAGCGGGGTTGGTCAGTTAACATCCCATCCCATTGCTGTTCCTTATTTTCCAAAAACCCAACAGATAAGGGGATTTTCTGCGTTTGAGTTTTAGTAATGTACTGTTCTCAGTCATCAGCTTCAGATTTTGATAAACTGTACTCTGCCGCTCAACTGTCAGTGAAAGTGAGTGTGAGTGCCGTGTCGTGCCCACGTCTGTGACACCATCTTTTACACAGCTGCTTCAAGTTAACAGCAACCTGGGAGAAGCGTGCTTCATTTAAAAAGTGGTACCTCCCTCTCCTTCTCCTCCTCCTTTCCCTTTCTCCCTTTCCCTCGTTTGTCCCCCTCTTTTAAACCAAAACATCCCCTACGCGCCGTTAATTCACACAGCCGTTAAGTCAGCTGACATGTCTGGAGGGGGGCCAGAGGAAATTCTACCCCGAGATTCAGCCCCTGTTTTGGGCCTCTGAACACCGGGGTTCCCCTCGTGAGCTCCTCCCTGGGTCTTAGCCGTTGAGTTGGGGTTGAGGAAGTGCTCCACACTGCACCCCAGACCGAACTACTTAAGAAGGTGATTTAAAAGGCCGCCCCGCTTTGTCCCAGGAGTGCTGTCCTTCTTCTGCTTCCTGCTGTGTCGCAGAGAAGCAAAGGACTCTGGAAGAGACTGTGGAGGTCAAGGCTTATTGGGCCATGCTAGAGCTCTGGTGCTCACCACCCAACACACTCTGTGTTTTAATGTTCCTCTCTTGAAATCTAACACTCTTTGACCCAATTTGTCATGCTTGCAGTAGAAAGAGGGCTTAGTGGAGATTTTGTTTAATAAATCCTCTCCAATTCACTTCAAGTACTTATTGCTCCACACCATGACTGCTCCAGATGAGGTCTATTTGGCGTCATTAACCCTTAATACAGTTTGCAATGACTTGAAGACAGCGAGGAGGACGGTTCTCACTGCGTTTCTTTAAGGGGTCTGGTATAAGGAGATCAACCTGACCTATTTTGGCGAGTGTCCTTGTGCTGTGCAGTCCCATTTTTCAATTCCAACAGCATTCTTCCTCTCAAAGTTCCTTATATGAAGCTCGGAGCATTTCATTACTTGGACTGTCCTGTTAAATTTCACAGAGCCGAAGTGGTTCAGAGCCAGAGGAACCCTCAGTTCTAACTCTCTACAAACCCATCTGTCCACCGCAGAGAGGTTAAGAGGTAAAAGATTTCGAGATGCAGTTTGTGTCTGAGGAAGGCTTGGTTCGTCATCTTCTCCATTTTCTTGATTGAGCCAGTTTATCTTTATCTCTCTAAGTCTCTCTCTGTCACGTTTGCTGTGCTTCCACATTAAGCATTTAGTCCTGATGTGTGTGATTGTTTTTGACAAGAGCTTAACTTTCCATCCTGAAAGCCCCAAATGTGTAGAATGTTTCCCTATTATTGGGTGGAAAACTGTTGGAATGATTCATTATTACGTTTCCATGTCCATTTTGTGACACACACACACACACACACACACAAAGACACACACACCTGAGAGCCAGAGAGCCTGGTTGGCTCAGTGTGACCCTCAGCGGGGCAGTGGCTTGAGCAAAACTGCCGTTCTCAAAAGCTATAACGATCGCACATTTCTGACAGCTAATTCAAACTTCACTCCAGGGGATAATGGCAATTTAGTGGGCGCGCATCCACTGTGTGTGTGTGTGCGTGTGGCTGCATGCCCTAAACCCCCAGGCCATTGCTGTCAGGGTTATGCCTGTCAAAGTCACAATTGGGTCTCGCCAATGTGATGCCCATTTAGGGATGTGACCTTATATTTCCCTCCACAGATCCGCCCTCCCCCAGACACACTTGTACAGTTACACACACTCACTGCACCTCTAGCTGTGGCCCCTGGCCCGCTCTGATCCTGGTGGCAGATGGAATTAGCAGTAATTACGAGCTCATTAACTCCAGCCTTCTCTGTAATCCCCTGTAATGCCCAAATGCGGCTGTGTGTGGTACTCCCGGTTTAAGTGTGTACATTTGTGCGTGTGTGTGTACAAAAGACTGTCCAAGCAGCTATCACACATTGTTCCATATCATCATGGAAACAAGACAGAGTGTAAATAATAAATAACGTGACAAAGAGAATGAGTTTCTCTGTGTACTCAAAGATTGGCTGTGTAATCTAGTTTTAATTGGATACTTGTCAATGATCTGCAGTAAGTGTTAAACAATACATCTTAGGAGAGAACCTGCCTTGTGTGGCTAATTAAACGCCATTTAATAGCAGATTTGTTGCTAATTACTCTGCAAGCACCCTAAGTTTTCATACAACACAACAGTATAGCTTCATTAAAAAGCTGTTCATAAAGTCATGTACCAGTGAAACTGAATAGCATTGACGCCACTGTGTCGTTGATAAGAGCGTACCATGAGCAGCAGATGCCTGATACCATAAGTCAATAAGAGGCTGAAATGAGATTTGTAATCTATCTTCTGCTGTCACGGATATTTCAGTGTTTACCATGCACACCCTAGCCGTGTCTGAATTGGCTACACGTTAATGCAAACATTCTGGGATGTCAGAATGTGAGACTTTCAAGATCTACCGTTCACCGTGTCTGGAGACTGTACTGCTGCATGGCCCTATATGGTGCTGCAGTGTTTGGTAATTCCATGCAGAAAAATACAAAAGCCTATATGAAATGTAGACTGTCTGTAATCCAAAAAAAAACCCAACACATTATAGGAGGACCTTGTTTTAACTTAGGATCCAGTTACTTTTCTTCCTTTTGATTGGATATGTGAGGGCACATATAATATTGATTATGTCGGGCCAATCTGCTGTGGTTCATAGGTGTGTGTGTGTGGGTGTATATGTGTGTGTGTTTCCTGGAGATAAGCCGCTAAAGTGGTCCAGGGACCCATATTGTCAGCCATCTGTGCACACAATCACATTCACCATCTCTATCCATTACAAGTTATACATGTATCTTCTGAAATTATTTGATTATTTTTTACACTTATTTTTTTCAGAATATGTGTGAGCTCATTGTCGGTATGATTCAGATTCAGGATATTTACAGTCGAGTATTATTTTGAGACTGTCTCTCTGATGGTCAGCACAGCCAGGAACTGACAGGTCTGTCATGGTTGTGTTGCAGGGAGGAAACGCTGATGATGGGTGCGGCCAGTCATGCTGCTCTCTGCTGCAGATGATTCATTTTATTTGTGTGTGAGTGTGTGTGGATGTGTGTTTGCATCGGTGTTATTTTAGGAGGTCGAGTGACTAGGTGTTAAAAGGTTGTCCCTTTAAAACTGAATCTGTTTTCCAAAATTAATAACCATTTTGTAGACTGAGATGACTCAACTCTGATGTGTTAAATTATATTTCCTGTCCATACTGAAATCTGTACCGGATGTTGACTTATAAAGTGATCATGGATGTTGCTGTTTTCTCTTTTTATGTTTATGTTTAACCTTTTAGCCCATTTTTCTGGAGATTATAAGTGTAAAAAAATATAAATATCATCTCTACACTTACTATCAAGAGCAACGTGAGGTATCCCAGCTTGGTTTGTTGACCATCTGCAGGTGTGTCCTCACCCCAGACACCTGATGTACAAGTCTCGTCCTGTCTCTTGCACCAGATCTGAGCGGTGTCTGTGTGTGTGCAAACAGACTGCCACCTTTTGTGGCTTTTGTGGTCTCACATTTCCAGAAACCTCCAGACATATTAATGCGTCCAGCAGCCGTTTCAACAATGCCCCCTCTGGTTTGTGCGCTTGCTGCCCAGTGCCACTCTGGCAGTGCCTTTCTTTCCATTTGCATGAAAAAGCATCACTACACAAGGATCCCGTCTGATTTAGCCATTTTGGGTTCTGCCATGTGACGCTGTGGATTTTAATAGGAATGGAAAGTTCCTGTCCACTGTGGGACTGCAGAAACACTTTCCATGCATTTACACAAGTGGGGGAGACTTTGTCCAAATATCACCCTGGAGTGCACACGTATAACCCCATGAAGGAAAACTGAGCTGCAGCTCTCCATTCACAGGACAATTACATTAACAGTGCAGCACCTGTTGCGTGACCTAAAACGTTTGTTCTTCTGTCATGGTAGTGACATTACTTCACATTACTCCTGCTGGTTTTGTAAATGCAATTTTGCTATTCATGTGTTGTTTTATGACAGGTTATGTAACCTCTCTATATAAATGTGCATTAACATTATCAATACTCTGCACGGCCTGTTGATCAGGTAATTAGTTTATCGATTTTTGGCAAACCTGACTGTGGGACAGTAAGTCTGTATCCGTATCCAGCCATTGTAACCAAACAATACGAATACTTGCCGGATGCGCTGAAAATGCATGTAATCTTCTGGGTAAATTTCATTTAAACGGCCTCACTACACTTTCAAATAATGTTAGTTTATATTGAACTGGCAGAACTCCCAATGTGCAGCAAACGCTTCTCCCGCAGCCCACAGGCAACCCTGCTTTGTCTCTGCTTTCTCTTTCTTGGTCTGATGTATTTCTCTCGTTTGCTGTCTCCCATCCCTCAGCTGAGAAGAGGAGCTCTTATAATGAGCAGCAGAAAAGAGCATTCACAGAGATCAGAGCAATTAGCTCCACGGGCTGAATAGTGGCGAGACACAGACGCCTATTAATAAGAGCTGACTATTTAGCTCAGCGGAAGCTATTCAGCTACTCTCTTGAAATGTGAGGCCCGGCGTGTGTGGGTGTGCCTGTCTTCTGCAGACAAAGAGGAACAAAGAAATCATGTGTCAGTGGTAGCATAGGGCAGTTTATAGTGACCACTGTGGTTTTGTTTGTCCGATATATTAATTACAAACCATTTCATTGTTAATTGCAGTTTATTTGTAACATAGTCAAGTCTCTGTAAGATGATAAAATCTAGGTCCAGTCGAGGTCGAGGTTAGTGTTTTTCCGAATGGAAGCGATGTCGATGGAAACCACTTGTCTGCAGGTGGCTCTGGATGATGGGATGCAGTATGAGCATCTGGCATATTCCCTACGCAGCAGGATGTTGCATTTTGCACAGGGTCAAGTGAAGATGAAGGATTAGTTTAATCAAGCACATCTCCTCTTTAATTGACAGTTATTGCACCCTAAATCAAATCACTATTGATATTTATTTCCCTTATGGAATTACAGTTGCAGGATACATTCTCTCAAAGGCTGCAACCTTTCCCTTCAGGTTTTTAATCTTGGCGTCCTGGTCTAATGCTATTGGCTAAAAGTCATACAAGACCAATGAAATGAAGCATCCATAAGCAGAACAAATACGTGTGATTCAGAGAGAGAGTCCAGAGTTCAAATGCGATATACACTGTGGGCTGTCATGATATCTTGCATACGACTGGCAGACTGTTCAGATTATTCTTGCTGTATCTGGATGGTGTTCATTGGCTTGTGAGGTGAACGGGTCCTGCCTGTTAAAAAGAATAGCAGTGAGAGAGCTTGGTGTGAGACATAAGCCCATATGAGAAAAGAGTGATTAAGATGAATCGGGAGCTAATATTAACCCACAGCTGCAGCTGAGGAGAGAAAAGGACGAGGAGGAGTGAAGTCAAACCTCTGCAGCTGCTGTCAAAGGAAGGAAGGATGGTAGGGATCAAGGAAGAGGAGGGATGTTGATGGAGGTTGACTGTAAGAGTTCAATATGCTGCATTTCCCTTTCTGCTCACTCCCTTCTTTGTCTTTGTCTTTTTTCACTCTTCACAAATCACCTCGCCCTCTTCCTCTTTGTTGTCTCCCCATTTTTTTAGATTTCCCTTTGCTTGGTAGAGTCAATCAATCATCAAATTCTAAAGTGAAAAGACTTTTTAGGAGAAATTAACCTTGATTAGTGAATTTTTTGAATATCTTTTAAAAAAACCATACAAAAATGTTTCCTGTCCCCTGAACAGGGAGACATGGGTCATTGTGTTTGGTAATTACACATAACATCATTCTTTTAATCAATGTTGAAGGCGCTTTAATTGAACATCAAAAGCGTCAGATCCGTCAGATTTCATGAAGACACACTCTGGTGGTCCGCCGGTGTGCGCAGCTGTTGAGCCAAATGAACGAACAGCTCCTGTTGTCTGTGTGTACTGTAACAATGGCTCATGATGCCTCATGTTCCTCCAGACACCCACACGGCTCCTCAAGTCTCATTTACTTCCTATATCTTTGATGCATTTACTGGTCTTATCAAAACAGTTTTAATTATGATTCTGGTTGTATAGCATTTTTCATTATGTGCTTATTTTAAGTTAATTTCTGTAAAAGACTGTAAAATTTCCTGTTTGATATTGCACTCTTATAATATTCAGCCACTGAGCAACTACTGTTTTTGCTGTCTGAACTCTGGCAACCGCTCAGTTCTGTGGGATCTCAACAGCAAAACCAGCAGCGACTGTGGTTGTTCCATTCCTTATCATATTTAAATTTTTCATCAAATATGGCATTATCATTAAAAGAAGCAGTAGTGAACACAGCTAGGAGTCCCTGGAGCTTGAATTGACTAGAGATTGAATACAAATTGCGTATAGAAACAACTGCAATATCCATCCTCACAAAGCTGTGAAATCCATAATTGAGTCTTAAAAGTGAAATGGTCTCACAGATTGATGCCACATGTTTTACTGCAAACTTTGGTATCTTGTATCTCTTTGATTTTTTAAATGGAGACAATGGGAGAATATGAGGATGTATCCAATGGGTATTTGGAAGACTTTTAGTCACCCAGAAGACTGTTGTACATTTACAAAACAAATATAATCTAGCCCTCTGAGTATTTTTGCCACTGTATTAAATTTGCCCCTAATCTTAGTCTGGCATGTAGACAAGACAAGATGACAGCTATTTCATAAAATCCCATCCGATTTTTCAGATTTAGATATACACAAACTAAAGGGGGGCTTTCAGTTGACTATTTTCCCTCTTATCCCCTCTGTCAACTCCCTCAGGGAACATGGTGACCCAAACAGGCACCCAACTGGAAGGCCCTGCACCAACCTTGACACGCCCTCCTGTTCCATATTATACATGACCTCGATAGGCAAAGCCCACCCTATTAACTTGCTTTACAGTGTAATGAAATATAGGTGCACTCCCAATCTATGTAACAAGAGCATAACCCAACCCCCCTAACTTCATAATCTTGACCTACCTATTGCATGCAAGCACATGTGCAATGTGCATGTATGCACACAAACACACGCACACACAATCATAGACATACCCTTAGATAAGCCCCTCTTTTGGTAGACTCTACCCCCACCTCATACTTACAATTCAGGGATATCACCACATGGCTCAGGATGACAGATTTGTTCCATATTTTTATACACTGATCATAGTATGAGCCAAAGACAGTGTATGAATAAATGTTAAATCTAGTTAATTGTCAAACTAAAATTTAAAAGTGAAATTACATTACATTGTTTTCAATTTTCTGCTAATTTTGTTGTTGTTCAGCCCAGCAACAATGAAGTTTAATATCATAAATATTTTGTTGTGAATAGATACTAAGGGCTTCTTCCTCTGCCACTTAAATCTGCTAATCAATAAACATATAGGCAGAAATCCATAAAAGAAGAGAAAAGATGGCAATTTCTTCAATAACCCATCATGCAGTGCAGCCACACAACATACAAAACAAAGCAACCCATGGTTGAATGAATGCAGTTCAACCATGTTTTGAAGATTGTGAGAGGTGTAAGACATTTTTATTTTTAGTGGAATTTGAGGTTGAGGGAAAGTGGGCTTGTCAAAACAACAATTACAGAGATTGTACAAGTGAGTGCAGTTTTGCTTTCATAGGCATATGGACATTGCAGTTTTCGATATACAGAGAAAACCCATGCAAAAACACCACCAACCACTGCATTTCAGAAATGGTGCAGGATTCTATGAATAATTCTTCTTGGGGACGCAGTAACAGTACAGCAGGTGTGCCATACTCTTGATACTCGAGTCCTGCATACGTGGTCATGTGTAGGTGGTTTTTTTTATAGAAGTGTGTGGGTTAATGTGTTTCATTTCCCCAAGTGTTTTCTGCATGTAGTGTGGATGTAATATAGAGCTGGCGGCGTTCAAAATGAGGTCTCTGTCTATGAATGTTTAATCAAAAGACAAGGAGTCAAGTGAGCTGACTGCAGATGTAACTGAGCTGTGTTGAGGTTGGGAAGTTCATCCAGTATGTAAACCATGAAGAGATACGGATTGACACAGCAGAAACCAGTTTGTTTAGGTGTTTGGTTAGATATTCATGGGTATGAGAGCCTGTGGGACGGTATATGATACTTGATCGATTTGTCTGTGGTAGGATTTTTCCAACTGTTTGTCTAAAATGACATGAGACTGTTTCCTATCCACCGCTGGATTGCCAAAAATAGACAGACTGTGTGCAGCTCACCAGAAAACTCACGAATGTGTTAGAAAAACCTAATCTCAGCCCCTGGTGAAGGGAAACAGAATTGTCGAGCAGGTCGTTATGGAGTCGATGGCTTTCGGTGTCTTATCAAGGACATAAGATGGGAAGGTGGCTTCTTGCTGCCATGCTTGCTGTGAGCCACATGTGAGCACCAAAAATAGAACACACCCCTCAACTGTCCCACTGAGTTTAACCTAATCACTGCATATTAACACATTTATCATTCAGGGTTATGCAGCTGTTGCTGTGTTTTATTAGCTGAGACGCTGCACCTTGTTCAGTAGGATCTCAAATATTTCTGTTTGTTGTTCTTTGCAGCTGGGACGAGAGCAGCTCCATCAGCAGCGGCCTGAGCGATGGCTCAGACAACCTCAGCTCAGAAGAGTTTAACACAAGCCCCACCCTCAACTCCCTTCCCACCACTCCAATTGGCTCTCGCCGAAACTCAGCCATTGTGGTAAGCAACACACACACGATGCATCCATACAGATCCGTCTGACACAGATGGATTGGCAATCTGTATTGGTTACAGTGTTATTGATTAACCCTTTAATCCAGAGTGGTGTTCACAAGGTGCTAAATGATGTGTCATACATTCAGTGTTGTCACAGGCAACACACACACACACATTTCTGAGACCAGTATTCATTCCACATACCAGACACACAAGACCCCAAGACACACACAGACACGAACACAGAATAAATATCACCTGTGCCAAAATTAATATCTAACACACACTATACAGCAGCATGGTGCTGTTTTGTCCCAGTGTGTTACTGAATCTGCATTTATGGTTCATTAAGATCTAGTTCCCCCCCCCGTATCTGATGTGAAGCACAGCTCCACATCCATGTGCCATATATGACTAAGGTAGTGGGATTCTTAGATAGCTGCATGGAGCGGATCAGTGTAACCATAGCAACCAAAGCACAGGGATGCTCAGAGTGTGGGTCTTTGTTTTAGCCTGCACGCTGAAGGACAGGTCTAGAACATAGCCATCTGCACGCACACACTCGTGCACACACACAAACACACGGCCATCTGCAGTCCTGCATCCAGGCCAGCGAGCCGGAAGGACCAGGGCATCTCCCTCCACGCCTTGCTGCAGTAGTCATGGCTACCATTACACCCTATGACATCATTACCATGCCAAGCTGCCACCAAATCACTATGCACCCCATAATAATGCCTTCCTACCTAATGCTGATGGGTCTGTCATTCTACATTTATACATCCTCTCTCTGTCTCTGTTCAGTTTACAGGTAGCAGATGTAATTCTTTGGTCTTTGTGTCGATTTCTCTCCCTGTCTTCCTTTTCCTTGGGTGTTGAAAGATATTAAGATGAAGTATTATGACAAATATTACATAGGAGAGAGAGAGTGGACATTTTCACGTTGATATACCTTGTTACAGCTGATTCCACTACTGCTAATCTGCCTGTGAGATTATTGTGCCCTCTGTGTATTTGTGTTGTTATATTTGTTTTGTCACAACTATCTGACCAGATGTGAATCTCAGCCCTCCTGTTTCAATAAGCAGAGAATGTATGTGAGGAAATGACATTGTTTTACCAACAATGTTTGGTTAGACATGACGTGTGCTCACAGGCGCACACTCATATCTCCTCCTCATATGATGTGAGCCTGTGCCCAGGAGGTCTATTGGTTTTAATAAAAAAGGAATTCAGCATATTGGTCCCCTACACGGACTCCCATGAACACGTAGTGTTGCATGTACACACTATGACAACCATAGCTTCATATTGACCTGATTTTCCCCTGACATTTGACATTAACACACATTGTTTAATGGATTACATTAAGGATTAATTTTTAATTTTTTTCAAATGTATGTCAGTACGTCTGTGTGTAAGAGTAATTTTATCTGATGTAATCCTTTTTTTGATTGTGTTGATCTGTATGTATTATATCTGTGTGTGCGGGGGGGTGTTGATGTAATGATTGTAGTGTCTGTGCCTGTAATACCTTATACATGCACGTGTGTGTGTTGTCTGTTTTTTTTTGTGTTTTTCTCACACGGCATTAAAAAACGAGTGTGAGGCTGCGACTGATGCAAATAGCTCGTCAGTTCTTATTGTTTGCTTTTCTTCAAAGTGTGGGATCTCTGACTGTTACCAGTGATGAATGCTGAGGATTCCCTGAGGATCATTTGTGCTCGAGCTTTTGTCGATGCTAAATGTGCTGACTGATGTCAGGCAGTTCGAATCATCTATGGTTTTTTTTAAGCAGTACTCAGTTGGCAGCAGTGGTGCATGTGGGAGAGAAATAAATGCTGTTCTTAAAGTTCCTCTTAAATTGGGTGTTCTTGGTTTGATGTTGTTTTCAACATCAGTCTGTTTTACAAGGAAGACTGTACATTTGTTCTTTTTTTATTTTTCGATTGTGGAATACCTGTTTGCATTTGAGAATATGAGGGGCTGTGTATAAGCTTGTGTTATCAAACCTTATTTTCCATTCTTTTATGTTTATGTAACTACTCCTGCCGGCCGTAGTGTGTGTGTGTCTGTGTGTGTGTGTGTTTGCATGTGCATGTGAGTGCTGCCCACTGCTCCCCTAGTTAGGGAGGGTTAAAGGCAGAGAAATAATTTCCCCTATAGAGATCAATTCTTTCTAAAAAATTACATTTGAAAATAATCTTTTAACAGAAAAGTAGTTAAAATACTTCACTAGACCCTCTACAGAGACAGTATTTCAAAATAAAAGATGCGAGAAGCTGTCAAGGGCTATTAAAAAAACACGTATTGATCTCTTAGATTTAGATCTGACAGAAAATAGTTAAATTGTAGGCTGGCGTCAGGTCATATACTTTATTGCTACATTGTAGTTAGATTCGCACTGGGAAATGTTTTGTATTTTTGTTCTGTTTCTTGTTTGTGTTATCCTATCTGTGACAAAGGTATCTGTAAAATGACAGAAACCCCAACAGTGAAATAGATATGGCAGACTTCATGTACTTACTTAATGCATTTTCACTTAATGTGACTGTCTGTTTCTCCTCCAGCTGCGTACGGATGCTGAAAAGAGATCTCTGGTGGAAAGTGGTCTGTCCTGGGACACAGATGATACCAAACCCAGCCGCAAGAGCCTGGGAGGTGGAGTTTACGAAACAGGAAGTCTCAAGACAGAAACAGCCAATAAGTGGAAAAAGACACGGCCGCTGGGTGAGGGGCTGGAGGGAGGTAAGGGCGAGTTGAAGAAACCTCACACTCTGGGCCATGCAAATGTGTTGAAGAAGGGAGGACGAAACCCACCAGTGGGAGTCACCTCTCCGATCACACACACGACTCAGAGTGGGCTGAAAGTGGCAGGTGAGTGGGGGAAGACACGCACAAACACCCGCGCATACACATTAAATATAGTTACTGTTAAAGTGGTTTCATAATATTTTTGTCCAGCTACCTTTTAAATTTCACTTCTCTTCTTTCAGAATCTCACACCTACACACACTCACAGACACTCTCTGTCTTAGTCCCACACATTCATCCACAGCTGCAGCCCACCCTCTGGGGCTTTAGAAAGCGGTGCCATGTATCAAACGCCCATCACCACCCACTCCCTTCCTGCCTGCCAGCCTCTCACACACACACACACACACACACACACAAACACACATACACACATTTTTTCTTTAGTTGGACCTGCTTTTCCTATCTAAGCTTTGTTTTTGTATAGCACTAAAATAAAACTTCATACCCAAAACAACTGGAGCATAGACCCCATGGCTTTGTGTGTGTGTGTGTGTGTGTGTGTGTGAGTGTGTGTGTGTGTGTGAATGGAGACATGTCCTTGATTGGTGTCAGCCTAAACGAGTGTCACCCATTACACTTACAACTAAGGAAACACACTAACGTGAGCTTCAGCACCAACACATACACTGGCACTCACACACAAAGAGCACAATCGTGGGGATTGTGCAGCTGCCTTTTAAGAACACCATCTGTGTGCTGTTTACGCAAGCAAGGAAACACACACACACACACTCACACAGATGCATACAGACAACCAGAACAACAGGATATTAGTTGTGCCAGTCTAGATAGGCAGTGCGAGTGGCTGGACAAACAGTCCTCTTTCCGTGGGTGCTGTCTGCGTTTCCAATGCCAGCTGTTGAACTGACAGATACACCAAACAAGTCCACTGACCCAAATGTGCCAGGCGATTATTATTATTGATGTGAGCTGTATAAATCTGCTATCAAGTCTATTCAGCCTGCCTCCGAGTGTGAGATTTTAATATATCGGATGATGAAATCAAATGAAAGCAGACTGGAATAGTCCTCAGTTTTGAGGACCTTGTAAATTCAGGGAATGCAGGGCCAGACAGTTGTAGATTTAGAAGTTTTTCTTGCCCATGCATGCCCAATAAAATGTGGTCATTTCTGGGGGTTTGTGGAATTGTGTGTGTGCGTGTGTGTGTCGTTTTGTGTGTGGATGTTTGTGGCTCTGGGGTTTGTTGGAGAGAGTAATGTAGAGTCGTGCGGAGAGTAAGGTCCTCAGAGGAGCATCATTTTCTCAGATAGACAAGGTGTTCATCATTCTGTCATCACAGTGCAGCGGTGATTTCTTTTTCTCTCTAACTCTCCGTGTGTCACGTGCATCTACACACATACACTCTCTGCACTAATGTCAATTACACACATGAATAAATAACGTCGACACACGTTTATGGTCTGATGGTGGATGGAAGATGGTGTCAGCAGAATCGTGGAGTGGAGGAATGAGGCGTCGTGTTTCCCTAGGAAACTGCCAGCATTGATAGACAGGAATATGAAGCCAAAGGGGAGGAAATCAGACCTGTGTTTGTGTAGGCTGTGTAACTGCATGTATGCATCTATAAAAGTGTGCATTATAGAGGAGAAGAGTCTGTAAAACGCATCATAATTCCATATTATCTTCCTTCCACAGAGCAACCTCAGATGGAACAAGACTAAGGGGCGAAGGGAAAATAGACAAATGAGCAGTTTTAAGTCTCATGGCAGTGATAGATGCTTTATGCCAAAATATTTTCTCTGAATATCTATACCAGTATGGAGATCTCCTTTTCAGACATGCAGGCTTCTTGTGGAGAGACATATAGTGATTCCTGCTGTGCTCTACACACGCCTCTATTTGAAGTTTGAAGCTCTACTCTCTCCACAACCAGCCTCACTAAATCAGCCTTGATTTATGTCAAAATGAATACGTGCCCTTGATTCTGCCAGTGTGTGAGTGTGTGTGTGTGTGTGTGTTTGCTTCTCACTGCCAACAACGTCTGTTTCTGCAGCTGAACCTTTGAGGAGTGTGCCAAATTGTGGTTTTAAGATGGTTTAAGTTTATGACCTGTCATGTAAACCCAATTTTCAAATTTACAAAAGAAGTCCAAGAGTAATGTGTTGTCAGTGTCACATTCCTATAAGATCCAATCACTGTGAACTGCAAGTGTGTGTGGTATGTCTGCCTCTCTCTGTGTGTGTGTGTGTGTGTTTTCTGGGTTTATAAATACCCCTAAGTGACTCCAGATGTCCCCAGGCAGCGTGCCGGTGGGTCTCGTTCAACAGCAGTTCTTTGACTGTGTTAATGCCTTGTATATAAACCTCCTATAATAACTCCCATTAGATACAAATTAAGACCATGGGTACAGATTTGCGTGTGTGGTGCAAACAGTGCACATGTGTCTAATAGACCCTTTAAGTTGCTTTTCCCCTCATAATAACTTCCAAACAGGTCAGATTAATTTGCCAACTGGGAAATGTACAGATGGGGATAAATTCACACAATTTTCCATCAGCTTAAAAGTTATTTTCTCACCCCACCCTTGTTCCCAAGAGTCATCAAGAGAGCAGAAATTCAGTTACACTGGGTGTTTCATGCAGTTTTGTGCCCGCAGACACGCTGTGTGTATGTGCACACCAGTTTTCCACAGCCACACTGCTCAGCAGTCCACAGCTGTGACACACAGACACGCAGTTACTGGAAATCCAGAGGAAACTTTTTTAGCTCATCAGGATGGAAAAGGGGAGTCAAGTGCATGATAACTGTGTATATGTGTGTGTGTGCGTGCCTGTGTCTGGTCTTACCATCCAACTGTCTGTTAAGATGAGTGCTATCAGCAGACAGGCAGACATTGTAGGTGTTCAGATAAGATATCACATCCTCATCACAAAGACCTGTTCATGCTGCTTCTGTGTGACTTCTCTCTGTCCTTCCTTCCTTCTCATCTCTCCTCTTCCTTTCTAGGAACAGTGAGGTCGGATGGGAAGCCCCAGGATAAGTCTCGGTTAGCGGTGAAGACCGCTGGTCTTCAGCGATCCAGTTCGGATGCCGGTAAAGATCACCGAAATGGCACTGGTGCTGGAGATCAACGCAAACCCCCGTCCGGCCTGGTCAGGCCTTCAACTGGTGGGAACTTTGGCTTCAAGAAGCCCACCACAGTTACTAGTAATGGCACAAACAACACCAGTGCATCCACGGTGATGAGCACAGGTGGCAGTTCCATACCCAGTGGTTCTGCTACTGTGGGTAAGATTCCCAAAACATCTGGTATTCCTGTTAAACCAGTAACGGGTGGAGGACGTAAGACAAGTCTCGACGTGTCAACCAGCGATCAGACTGGTTTTTTGTCTCCAAATGCCAGAACATCTCTCCAGTACCGCTCACTGCCTCGCCCAGCAAAGACAAGCACCCTGACTTTAACCAGGCCGAGCTCGGCTCGGCCAGTGAGCACCACTATGGACACAGGCTCTGGACTAACCAAACCCTCCACCACAGCCCCCCAGGGCTCCAAGCTCAAAGAGCCTGGCTCAGGGATTGGTTCTGGAACAGGGTTAGGGAAGGCAGGGGGCCGTGGGATCCCAAGTCCCAGTCCTGTCAACCAAACAGACAGAGAGAAGGAGAAGGAGAGGGCCAAGGCTAAGGCTGTGGTATCTGACTCAGAGTGTGGAAGTGGCTCATTGAAAGCACAGACCCCATCAGAAAACGGAATGAAGCTACACGGGTTGAGACCTCCCAGCTGTGGCAAAGGCACTGATTTGCCCTCGCCTAATACACACAGGTATCCAGGTTTATTTGATAAATAAAACCACAATGTATCTACACACATAGTCACACAACTTTTCTATGTAGAATATAGAATGTAGTACTAAACCATGTATCTGCATTTTCTGTGGAAATTTTCTTCCATTTTTTTAGATTATCTGGCGTTCGCAGCCTGGCAAAGCCTCCATCCATGGTCCAACTTGACAAGTTCAACTCCAACAGTCTGGAGGTTGTTGTTCAAGACTCCCTGCCCCCAAAGATTCCTCCTTACTCAAAGCTTCAGGATCTGGTCAGTTCAGGAGGCTGCTCCACGAGCCCCTGCCTGACCCCCAGCCCTGCCCCCATGCTCAACATCAACACCTCGGCTTGCTTCTCAAACTCAGCAATAGGATTGGGGCCCAGGCAGATATCGTCTCTTGGCGTTGAAGGAAGCGGAGGTAGCACCTCACCCTTGCTTTACCCTCGTGTTTCTGGGCTGCATCGCAGTATGGAGTCCTTGTCCCTTCAGATGAGCCTGGCCCCAGAGCCACAGGAGAGGAAGAAGGATAGGGAGAGTTTGGTGAGAAGCTATGGAGGCGCAGAGTCCAGAGAGAGACAGGAAGACAGAGCCCCTCCAGCCAGCTGGAGCTCTGGAAGTAAATCCTCACTCACCCTGACAGACAGGTGAGAGGATGACTGTTACACTAACTGATAAAGTAAACTGATCACCCACCTGCAAGGAAACATTTTGTCACTCATTCCATGAATGCATGATACTGCCATCTGGCTCCATCTACTGGTCATCTGTAATACTGCACTAACCTCTTACACTGTCCAGGGAAGAGATGACAGGCTAGGAAGCAGCTTTGATAACACATTCACTTTGTTCTCTGCCATGTACTGTGAGGCCTTATATGAGCAAATAGAGAGATGATATCACATTTAATGAATCGACAACAAAATCTACTGTAGCTGTGTGGAGATCGGACCACATAGGAATGTTAAGTATTGTTGGTATTATTTTATTCAAGAGTCAGTTTAAACATTTTTAGATCTGTTGATTTAAGATTTAGTCAAGCTCAGTTTGACAAATTCATTGAGTGAATCGCAGCAGGAGCATTTTGCGCTCTACCATGATGACCTTTCCATTCACAAATCACTCAATAAGTTGATTTGCCTCTTAATTTCAGCCCACGTTATTAGAAAAATGAGTGAGTGGTGTACTCATGATTACATTATGAACTTAACAGAGAAGTAAAGTCAGTTACATTAGTGCACATCCAACCCTACACACTGGCAGGCACCCACACACAGGCACATACAAAAACAGAGACTCAGGTTCTGCTAAGCTGTTATTATTTCAGGCCTATTATTAGTGT
Source organism: Brotula barbata (assembly GCA_900303265.1). Lineage (NCBI taxonomy): Eukaryota > Metazoa > Chordata > Actinopteri > Ophidiiformes > Ophidiidae > Brotula > Brotula barbata. Next base: position 110,852 of record OMNV01003277.1, read on the forward strand.
TATACCATCCTCAGTGACTGAAGTCATAATGACTGGCTGACACTAGCTGTCTACCAGTCTTACTGTGCTTCTTTGTGTCGGTGGCCTGTTTCTGAGAGTTTAATAACGCCCTGTCGAAGTGTATAAGTGTTTAAGTAATGACATTGTTTAATCTCTGGCCCTCCACAGTTCTCAAAGCGACAGAAATACACTGCCAAAGAAAGGTTTAAGGTAAATAGACACTAATCAACACACATGCATACTCCTTAGCTATGACATAGTTTGAAGATGGCCATTCACCTGCACACACTCAGATTGCAGTGATAGGTTCTTCTCAGGATGACAGTCTGTGTTAATCCTGCCCTAAGGGTTTCAGACGTCATACCTGACACTTGTATTCCAAAGCTCTAATCCCCTCAAAAATGTATCTTAGTGTCTTATTTCCAACTTATTGTTCTGCATTCCACTCATTGAAACATTCTGAACTTGTAATTTCATCTCAGCTTGTTGACAAGTATCTACAGTATGGAGTATGTTATTACTAGTACGTTAGCTCAGCATGCCAAGACTTAAGTATGAATACAGAACCATGCCAGGACCTCAGGCAGCTGTGAATTAGTGCCATTTTATTTGTTGTTCATTACCTAATTATTTCACAAAGATAATGGGCAATTTCTTCATGAATGGTTGTGATAAAACAGCATTGACTGTGTCCTCCATTTGTTTAGTTTCAGTGGTGCCTCTCAGAGTGAGGATGAAGGGAACGACAAAGGAGAGAGGAGACACTCTCATACTATTCTTAGTATAACAGACTCTCTTACTCCTCCGTTGCTTCACTCCCCCACCTCCCTGCCCCGATCATCTAAGCCTAATATGGGTATGTATATACACAATCACACACCTGTAGAAGGAAAACAAGTGTTGCTAACATTTTTAACCTCTGGCCCCCTCTCTCAGCAATTCCAAGCCCTGTTGGTGGACCTCCTAGGATGACTCGTTCCAACAGCATCCCTACGCACGATGCCTCTATGGAGCTATATGGGGCGTCTCCGCTGGGCAGCACAATGTCACTGGCTGAGCGCCCACGCAGCATGGGAATGGTTCGATCTGGATCCTTCAGAGACAGAGAGTCCAACGAGGAGGGTAAGACTTCAGTTTTGTCTTGCCGTATGCCGCCACTGTCTCGGTTTATCCTTCACTGTGTCATTGATTTCCTTTGTTCTCCTCAGTTCATGGCTCTGTACTCTCCTTAGCCTCCAATGCCTCATCCAGCTACTCATCGGTGAGTGTCAGCGGTATGCAAACTCAGGTAGCTACAGTTTTAATATGGTATGGTCTTCTGTCTGTCTGCTTGTCTGTGTGTGTGTATGTATGTGAATGTGAGTGTTCAGTGATGTTCTCCACACTCCCTACAGTACATACTGCAGACACTTCACACCTTTCTCCTCTCCTCTCCTCTCTACCTTTTTTAACCCTGTCCACTGTCTTTCTATCGCCCTGTCTTTTATTTCCTTGCTTCTAAAGGCTGAGGAAAGGATACAGGGAGAGGTAAGTGTGTTCTCAATTGCTATTTTTCCCTTTTTTCCTCTCACCCAACAAACTCACCTTGTTGTCTGTGGAACCCATACATTCCACAATCTCAATCCACTCTAGTTGTTAGTTGTTTGTCTTGTCATCACCATCTATAGTACACCGAGCTATATCTGAATGTAACATCTGCGTTTTACTTGACAGCAACTCCGTAAACTGAGGAGGGAGCTGGAATCATCCCAGGAGAAGGTGGCTAACCTGACCACACAGCTATCAGCAAACGTATGTACCGATACCTTCCCAGGGGCCTAAACTGTACGATTTGGGTTCTTATACCTACACGATAGGTATAATTGAATAAAATTGTAAATTAAAGCACCCCTTTTGCTTTGAGACATATGCAGGACTGAAACCATCACTTCGCAGTCTAGATTCTCGAGCTTAACACTCATCTTGACGAGTCCTTTGTGAAACAGCATCTACCCTGAGGCTGAAGTCACTGCTATTCATACAGACTTCACAGGTGCTGAATGAAGAGATGGAGGAGCTGTCAAAAGGAATGTTTTGTTATTTCAGTTTTGTTGTTTTTGTTCCTGTTTCCGAGGAAACTTCACATTAGCTGTCACAAATGACTCAGTGGGCACGGAGGGTACAAGCACATCTCACACAAGCCAATATAAATCTTCTTAACACAATAGTCTTTCTAACGTGCTGTACCTGCATACTATTATAAATTGATTCACCAGCTATTTTCAGGCTTATACTTTCTCTGCTATCCAACAGGAGCCATATTAAACAAGTTTCAGATTTTTTTTCAGGCGCAAATGAGCACATCTACATATTTACTAGGGGCTTCACTGAGGTTTTGCATCTACAAAGTGACATAAAAGCAGCCCCTCTAATAACTGTATGCTTGAATTAATGCATCATGCAGGTATGGGAGGGAGATTATGTGTATTAACGGACTGGCTGTATCAATTATTTTCCAGTCATTTTGCATTCCTGCTGGAGAATGTATTCGAGAGAGAGATGGTCAGAGGTCAATGTCTATGTTCTATTCATCCTTTGTGTGTAATTCAGCACCACCAAGGAAAAAGGACAAAGAAATCCATGTTACTCATTCCTGCATTGGTTGCTGTTGTCCAAATCCACAGGTCTTCTTCAATAATGCGCAGTCACAGATTGATACTAATATAAGATATTAATGGATTTTTATCCTTTCCAGTACCTTTTAAATAACTTTTTGATGTTTTTTTTTCTGGTTGAAATTATGGTCACGTGGGTTGCGTGTTGTTTTCCAAACAGGCAAACCTGGTGGCAGCCTTTGAGCAAAGTCTGCAACTGATGACAACTCGACTACAGTCTCTGTCATTAAGCCATGAGCAGAAGGTACTGAAGAGCATCCGTCAACAACACACTAACACATACACACATCACATGCCACCGTTAAGCCTCTGTGTTTGTCGGTAAGCTAAGAGTAGGCACCGTTTGTGCTAACATGTAGCGAGGTGGCTTTGATCATAGCTTGTGATGAGGAGATGGATATGTGTTTGTGACCCAGAGCTGGTTGTCAGAGGATGACCACAAGATCAACACGAAAAAAAAAAACCTGTTCACTTGTTTGATAAGCCTGAAAACAACTGCTTCGTGAGCACGGCTTATCATGTGCACGCACAACACGAATGGCATTCCTACATTCTTCTGCCTTTAAAGTGTTTTGGTGTGAATGAGTTGATGGACCCCTTAGTCAGCGCTCAGTGTGTGTGTATGTGAAGAGTCTCTCCCAGTACTTCATGCCTTGCTGCTCCCACTGAAAGGCCTGTCTGGAGCGCTCCAGAAACAGCCTTTGTTGTTTGTTCCAGCGCACTGACCTGTGCTGCTCTGCCCGTGGCACGGTCTCTTTAACCTTGAGGAGATGGACTTTAGGTGCCTCCATTTAGACTGTAGCAGTATCAACTTCTGCACGGCACGTAACACAGAGATGCTTTGTTGTTCAGGACTCTTTGGCCTTTTGAACCAAACACATCATGAGTGGGATCAAGCACACCAGCCTTGTCAGAAAGTGCATTTTTTAAATTTTGTATTATTTTCTATTTTGTCTGAACTTCATTATGATTTTTTGTCCAGGACACAGAGTTGCTGGAACTGAGGGAGACCATTGAGGCTCTCAAGACGAGGAACGAAGAAGCCCAGGCTGTCATACAAGGAGCCTTAAACAACCCAGACAACATGAAAGGTCTGGAGAAGAGTCAGCTGATTTATCCTTCAATCCATCCCCTTGCGTGTTTGTCAATCTGTGTACAGATCGGTCCTGGTTTTGACATAGTTTTCTTTCTCCCAGACATGCGTATTCGACGCCAGAACTCCTGTGAGAGTATCTCCAGTCTTAACAGTCTGACCAGTCTCTCAAGTGTTGGCAGTTTGAAAGACCAAGATGCCAAGAAGAAGAAGAAGAAGAGTTGGGTAAGAATGCGGGCAAGAAATGTTTTACTCTAAAAATCTGGAGTTTGTCTGTACTTAGTTTATTCTCCTTAGCTACAATGATCCCACTGACATCGTATGACTGGTCTTTCCCTCCTGTGTATTATTTTTTCAACTGTTTTAGGTCTGTGAGGTGAGTGAAATCTTCTCATAAAGTAACCTCTATAACCTTCTGTCACACAGCATGGTGAACAATCTAAAAATCCCCAATTACTTCACATTTCTGCTGATTGACATGGAAGACGACTGACTGGCTGCATAATCTGTAATAGTTAATGTCATTGGATGTTTACAGTTGAGTTCCACTGGCAATCAGTATACTTGGATTCATACAAGGTGGAGTTCAGCTGAAGAATGGCCATCAAATTTTATTGTGTTTGTCCACCATATTTTTACCTCATTTATAACATTCCTACCGTACTGTCCACAGATGGGTGGTGGATGATTTGTGTGTTTTGTCCCTCAATAAATCATGTGTCAACCACTTTTGTGACAAACAGCCAGCCATAAAAAATAAAATACTCTGCCAGAAACGCGTGCACTAACTCTGCTGCAACATGTCCTGGCACACATATTTAATATTGTATTATATTATTTATATATATTATATTTAATATTATATCTGCTCCCTAATAATTACTGCAATAATTAATCAGTAAATGTTCATTCCATTACATGGCTGATGTCCGGCTTTATCCTGGCTCCCTGTTTCTATGCAGCTGAGGACCTCCTTCAACAAGGCATTCAGCATTAAAAAAGGTTCCAAAACATACTCAGACATTGAGGAGATTGCTACCCCTGACTCCTCAGCTCCCAACTCTCCAAAGATGCCTCATGAGGTCATAGAGGAAGGGGAGAGCCAGTCTTTGGCTCTGAGAATGTCTACTGCTGCCGACTCATCTGTGTAAGTACCCAAACACCTTTGAGCTCAGTATTATGAGATGGAGAGGTACGTCTGTGGAGTTTTTTTGGACTCTGGTGAGGGTATTTGTCATTTTCAGGATCATGGAGACTACAGAGGAGGAGATTGAAGAAAAAATGGTGTCAGACCTACGCTCAGAACTCTGGGAAAAAGAGAGGGTACTGACAGACATTCGACTGGAGGCCCTAAACTCCGCCCATCAGCTAGAGCAGCTCAGAGACGCTATGAACAGCATGCAGGTTTGTTTATGCACGCACATTCAGTTAAGCATCTCCATATATACAGTATATGTATATACTGTATATTTATATATGTATATGTGTGTATATACTGTATATGTGTGTGTGTGTGTATTTGTGTGAGATTATGTGTTTGTTAATGTCATTTTAATTAATTGTATTTTCCCTGTATCACAGTCAACAGTGGAGAACCTGAAAGCAGAGAATGACCATCTGAAAACAGGAAGTCAGGTACATCTCCCTGGGTCCGGTCCCACCATGTCCACCTCTCAACCCTCAGGCCTGTCCTCTCTCCTGGGGCCATCATTGAGGCAGCCAATGAGCATGTCCCTCACTAAATCCTTCAGCCTGAGTTTGAATGATTGCAAAGATCCAGGTAAGAGTCGGGATGACTGTTAACGAATTATCGTCAACATTTGAATCATTTATCATTTTTGCACAGTTGTTATGTAAGCTGCCAGATACATTTTGTCTTGTTTGCCTCTCTCTTTAAGACGTGTCTTCAGTTGACACACTCAGTGTATCATCTCAGCCAGATGAAGTGTGTGTAAGAGTGCTGGTGCGCATTGGAGAACAAGATGAGGTGAATGCAGAATACCTGAAATGAATCAATATCAACATTCAGCAACATATTACACATTTTTTTAATGTTTCTTTTCATTTGTAGGAGAGTAAACAGCAGCAGGAATTCTACCTGGGCTCCGTGCTAATCAATGGGAGGACAGACTGGGCCTGTCTCGACTCACTCATAGTGAAATCTTTCAAAGTAAGTCACCACTACAATGTGCAACGACTACTTCAGGTGGTAAGGTGAAATTTGGGAGGATCACAACTTTTCTAACTTTGGTATGGTCCTTTTTAATTTGTTTGCTTAGGATTACATAACTCAAGTGGACCCAACAACCAGCCTGGGTTTGTCCTGTGATTCGGTGCACAGCTACCAGCTGAGCCAGGGAGGACAGAGGGTGATAGGAGGAGAGAAACCCCAAGCATCTCCTTCTTGCTGTCTCCGCAATGGTCCAACTCGTATCTTTGTCACACTGAAAGGTCAGTGTTGTCTATGTAGAAAGTAGAAATAATACTGGCTCTGTGATTTTTAGCATTACATTGTCCTTGTAACGGTAAAGGACTATTTGGAAAAAAATAAATGAATAAAAAAAGTGTCAATTATAATGAATTATTTTGGTCAAGCAAGTGCTATGCTATAATAAAATGAAAAGAATACAGCAGCTTTTTGAATGGTACAGATGTTGACAGAGGCCTTAAAGTATGTATATAAAGTATTCTATATAAATTGCCTTAAAAAACAAGTTATTAAGTTTATCATATCGGTTCATCTGTTTTCTCTGTCACTTTGTAGGTCTAAGGGAAAAATGTGTTGACTCCTTGGTATTTGAGACTCTGATTCCCAAGCCCATGATGCTGCATTATATCAGCCTGCTGCTGAAGCACAGGCGCCTCGTGCTATCAGGTCCTAGTGGCACAGGGAAGACATACCTGGCCCAGCGCCTGGCCCACTACCTCATGCAACGCAACCGGGCGGATTCACCCGAGGGTGACCACGATTCCTCACTCCCGGAACGTAGCACTGCTGTCAGCTTCAACATGCATCGCCAGTCGCAAAAGGTAATGATTCTTACTCTGTATCCTTGTTTTTACATATCATTTCCACATACAAATGTGAATGTTTTTCTTACGCACACAAAATCATATTTACTTTTTCTGTTTCATAGGATTTGCAGCTGTATCTGTCCAACCTAGCCAATCAGATTGACAGAGAAAGTGGGGGAGAATTGCCTCTGGTTATTATTATTGATGACATTAATGACACAGCAGCTCTCACTGAGCTAGTCAATGGAGCACTCACCTGCAAGTATCACAAATGGTGAGTCAATCACAGCAGTTTCTTAAACAAAAAGATAATCTTAACAGGTAGCTCATAAGATTTCATCCTTCTCTCCACTCATGTTTCAGTCCCTACATCATTGGAACTACCAATCAGCCTGTGAAGATGTCATCTAACCATGGACTGCACCTCAGCTTCAGGTACACTTAGAATCAGGCAAAATTCAAAATATCTCCCTTTATCTGACGCATGATGATTATTAATTATTCAGTAAAACCAATATTCATGACACGTGCCTGCAGAATGGTGATATTCTCCAACAATGTGGAACCAGCAAATGGGTTTTTGCTGAGGTACCTGCATCGTAAAGCTGTGGAAGCACATCGTGAAGAGGAGCAGGACGCAGCGGAACACCAAGCTCTCCTCCTCGTACTTGACTGGATCCCTCAATTATGGTACCATCTCCACACTTTTCTGGAAAAACACAGCACTTCAGACTTCCTCATAGGTGAGAGAGACACTGAATAAACTTTTATAAAATGGTTAGAGAAATAGAAAAAGAAAAAAAAAGAAATAATAACAGTGTTCGTAAGAATCAGAAAACCTCTTAACAGGAAGTACTCCCACCACAGGTCCTTGCTTCTTCCTGTCGTGCCCAGTTACAGTGGCAGAGTTTAGGCAGTGGTTCATTGACCTGTGGAATCACTCCATCATACCGTATCTGCAGGAGGGAGCCAAAGATGGCATCAAGGTAAACACCCTGACAAACATTATCCAAAATACAACATCTCATCATTGCTTTTTTTGGAATTGACTCATGTCATCATCTATCAGGTGCACGGTCAGAAGGCAGTATGGGAGGACCCAGTGGAGTGGGTGAGAGGCACCCTCCCTTGGCCTAATGCACAACAAGACCAGTCAAGGCTCTTTCACCTACCTCCCCCAAGCGTCGGTCCACTCAGTGAGGATAAGAAACCCCCCAAAGATACTCCTCCACCAAGCACACTGGAGTCAGACCCACTGGTGAGAGTGAATGTTACTGCTGAGATGGGTTACAGTCCTCATTAAATGATTTTTAAATATGACTGAACAAACATTTGATATCATGAGTGGGTGAGGGCACTGTTTAATAGTGGACGTGTGAGATATATTTTAATTTGTTATCTTAAAACAGATTTCTTAATCTGTAAAACAGAGCAATTGTATTCCCCTGCCCTAATTTTTGTACTGATTCCCCCTGCTGCCTAGATGGCGATGCTGCTGAAGCTGCAGGAGTCTGCCAACTACATAGAGTCTCCGGAGCAAGAAGGCATCCTGGATCCGAGTCTACAGACTACACTCTGAGGATATCTGCTATTGCCAAAAATATGGTTAATGGAAGTGTGGACCTTATTATGGCTGCAGCAAAGGATGCAATCCCAATGAGATTTTTAAGACTCAGCAATGAACTGAACTGTTCTGCTCAATGAGCAAATAACAGAAGTAAATAATAAACATAAAGGAACTTCAGAGAGAGTTGTTATGGACAAAGGGTATCGGCTACCCTTCTATCGTTAACAAAACTATATAATTACATTGTAGGAAGCTGTGACGGTCATGTCGAGGAAAGATATTGGTTTGTCTTTTCTCTGCCCTCAGTTTGTTCCAGGTGGGATGTTATTGAAATCTGCAAGTGCATGGTAACCAGAATAGTATAATGCAACTATTATATTCCAATTGATTGAGATTCATTCTTCTCTTCATTTTCATTACTGATTGGTGCTTATTGGTTTTCTTTCACAACACAAGATTCCTTTGTCAAAGACATTAACCTCAGAAGTAGCTGTTGCTGGGTCTGATTTCCCCCAAAAGTAAGACTATCGCTAGACAACAGCCAAAAATGCACTTTATTTTCTACTTGTAATTGGATTTTTTTGGAGGCTGTGTCAGTGATTGTACTGGGGAAGATTGGGTTGGCCAATTCACGCAGTTCATATTAGGATTCCTCTAGGTGGCAGTGTTTACCGGTCCCTGCCTCGGTTCTGTCCCGGTGTGCTCTCTAAGTGGGAGGTGCTGGGTAATTTATGACACGCGCTCACACACAACTATGAAAATGGCCTTGATTTATTTTTAAAAGCCATTATTGCATTCAGTGATATTTACCATAGATCAGATGTCCGAACTGTGAAATTGCGAGTAGCTGCAAGAACGACACGCACGGGTGAATATCAAACCAGTCATGCGGTCAGTCTGTAAACAAATACACCATCACCAAAGGGTTCAGCAGACCGAGGTTTAGTCCACTGATTTCCAGATGTGCTGACTCCACCAGACTAGTTATGACCGCACCAAATATTTTACATTATCCACTTGTGGACTATGTGAACCCACTGCGTATGGGATTGAGTAGACAGCAATCCAACGTGACATATTGTAAACACTCAGAAAATAATGTTTGTTTACTGTATCTCGTTTGCCATTATGGCCTCTCATTTCTGACTTTTAATCTGTAATTAGATATTGGTTTTAAAGCAAATACTTCTCTTGTGATAGATGAGGTTACAGTTTTGAAATCTTGATTTTGTAGGATTTTATACTGAACCATCCTCAGTGACCACCTGTATACATTAATTATCTATGTATACCTAACATGCCATTGATTCTGATAGCCGGTCTTTTCATCAACCGTGGGATAGTTGAGGCTTTGTACTTCTGTTATCATTTTGATCGTCATTCATCAATAATACTCACATTAATGAGAAAACTGCCATACAAAACATACAATATGCATTTTCCTGCACCGTTATCTTGGTAACAATGCTTAATTTAAAATTGTACGTGCCGGTTCATCTTCATGTATAATTTTTAGAAATTAGACACAGTTTTAGCTGCTGAACACAGAGCTGGGAGTGATAACATTGACTCTCTTGTGGCTTCCTCCCATTATTCTTTTTCATTGGTTTGCACATAATAGAGTTTTAAATTGCAAAAATATTTATTGTTTAAGTCTTGACTGGGGGGTTTATGAAAGAAGAAAAAACAAGCGAAATGTAGAAAAAAAAAAACCTTACAGCTCTGTGCTCCTTGACCCCAAAGTACCTCAGACTGCCATGTTCTGTTCAGATGATCCTCTGCTTTCCCAACGGAGTGCTGGTGTAAAGTAGAGACCTGATGCCTAAGTTTGTCCGTGCCTGTAACACAATTTGCCCGAAGCAGTTTTGCAACTGCTCTAAACTAACACACGAGGCCTCGATTAGAGGAAGATATCATCTCTGTGAAACATCACTTCCTCTGACCTACTCAGATGTCACTTTAATGTTGTCACTTTAATGCCCAGATTTTAAGATCATGCTGGGTAGAGAGTGGGTGGCCTTTTTTGACCTTTGGCTGGTAGCCATGTTGAAAAGCTGTTGGTAAGGATGACGTGTGTATCAGATACTGTGTGCACTCTGCAGTAGAAGAGAATATGTATCATGATTCGGGTGTTGAGCGGAATATGTGTGTTTTTATGCCATTTTACTCTTGAAGACCTTGTTTGAGGAGTTGTTTGACAATAGGAAATAGTGTAATGAGAGATGGAGCAGATATTACCTGGAAATTTCATTTGGATGCATGTATCTGTGGCGTGTTCCCAAAGTTTTTCATTGGACCTACCACCCTTTACCTTATCATAGGAGGGATTTTGAATAACTGGATATCTTCTCCTTTCCTTGTTGTTTTTAAGAACAGATGTTTGGTTTTCTTATGCAAATATTTGTAAAGGTTTTCTTCTCTTTTGTACATGACATCACTGTTGCAAACACTGTAAATAGTCAGCGCGTCTGCGACAACAATCATGGAAGTGTAGAGATCTAACAGAAGGCAGGGCCCATGTAAAATTAAAAAAAGGGCGTCTTTGGTGGTTTTGTCTTCCTCCAGCAGGAAGGGGCACTTGGCTTGATAGGGGGCCTCACATTGTTTTTATGGCATGTCTCTATACACCATGTCAAATCTCATATGTCTAACATTGCTCAAATGGACACAATAAAGTCATGCCATTCTACCACATGCATGTGTCTGAATTGTTTTTATCCCGTTGTCATCTCAGTTTATCCACTGGAGGGCGCTAAATTTATTCTTATCTAAGGACTTATTGTCCCTTGTCATCACTCTGTCTTGCGGTGTTTGGGTTTACCATACACGGTATAATGTAAAATGTAGATTCACTGTCTATGGATACGTTAAACAGTTCAGTTAAACAGTAATAATTTTGCACACTTTTGACTTAAATGTTGCCGTCACCAGAGATGATGATGTGACTGAAGTATATTAGGGTATGAAAGTCATGGATGGGTGGAGTTCCACCAGGCAGCACCCTATATATATTTCCTCAAGACCCCCCTGGCTTCATTAGTCCTTGGACTGCTTGTTCACTGAGATTTCGGCAACATGCCAACCAAATCAGCGCCTATCAAGAAGGCTCCGGCGAAGGAACCTGAACCCGAACCTGAACCCGCACCTGAGCCGGAACCCTCTCCCGTTGAGGCCCCGCCTGCGGAGGCTGCGGTACCTGCGGAGGTTGCTGCGGCGGGGGAAGCTCCTGCTCCGGAGGGAGAAGCAGCTCC
>OMNV01003277.1:122451-143008 GCA_900303265.1 Brotula barbata
GCCCCAGTAGAGGAGACTCCAGCTGCTGCAGGTAGAGCTGCCGATACTTTGGAGAGAAAACTCTGCTCACGGCGCCGAATCCGTCTTCATCGTTGAACCGAGCTTCCCACACACTAACATATAACATAAAATAACAAACAATTCAAACGTTTGTTTTCATTCTAGCCGGCTGACGTATTTTATTCACGATTAGTGACTGTGGTTAAATACTTTATTTATTACAGTAAACAGAATATATCAAACAGTATAATTTGGTCTTTCCGCATGACAGCTCTTGTTTTTTAAGATGAGTAATTTGTAGTTGTAAGAGAAAGTTGAGGCTGGAATAGAAATGAAACAACAATTAGCGTTAACGTACATAAAATTACAGCCCAAGAAAAAATAATCATAGCAAGCTAAATTTGTCTGGTTAAAACTTAACAAAATTTGAAAAATAGATTTATTTGATTAACATTTAAATGACTTTATTCCATTGGTTATTGCAGCTATTGTTAGCTGTCGCATAGGACACCCAGCTGATTTACTCCTACACCGGCTATCTGCTTGCATATATACATTATATGGATATCAAAAGCTAATTATTGGGCATTAATATCTGTTACTGTTATATCAAACTAATTTTTTTTACTTAACACATAAATGAATTAATTAATATTTTCCCCTGAAAGACGGACGGTAAAACTTTTATTCCACTAGTAGCTCATCCTGTTGAGAGATGAGCTCAGAGTGGTCTGAATGTGGTGCTGTCATTCTGTTGTCTCCACACAGCTGTCACACTGTGTGAGAAACTGATACTCCTGACTCATTTCTCTCAGTGGAACATGACAGGCGATTACAGTAGATTACACATGTTAGTATCAGAGTTTCCTTTAAATGATTCAGTGAAAGTCTGTTTTGGTTTAAAGAAAAATAGCTTGCTGGGTGATTACATGAATTTCTTTTCAGTACCATCAGAGCCTTGTCTTGCAGAGAAGAAGAGCGTATCATCATCGTCATATCGTGCCATAAATATCTGACTGGCATTGTGCATACTCTATAATTATGACTTTTTACTGTATTCACAATCTTATCGAAGTAACTAACACTCCTGCACCAAGAGCGGCCCCTCCCTGAACCAGAAACAAAAGGTAAAGACTGAGAACTTATTCACACTAAGCTACTTGCCATTTTTTACTTTTTCAATAACAATATTCAAAATACACATAATTACAAGATTTTGAAACAGAAGAAATGTAGATGCTGAGCCCAAATTTTAATTTGTGAGCATTCTTCATGAGAGACTAGAATATTATAGAACATTTTGTGCCATATCAACAGTATGACAACAGTCCTGCACCCGAACCTAAAGACTACAGTCCCCAATTTTTCTCGAAACACACACCAGCTACTCGTATTTGTCAAATTGTATGGCATGCCCTGCACACCTAACAGTAAGTTGTCTTCATCACCTTCTAACATATACTGTATCTAATACAAGCAGCCGTCACTGCTGCAGAGGATGTTACTGCCCTTGATGCCCCATGCAAAGCGTGACATGCCTGCTGAGGCTCCTGATGTCAAATCAAAGCCTTATTAATGTCCATTTCCAGGTCATTAAGCACTCACTGAATAAGCCATTATAGAAACACTTGATGTTCAACATGCCTGTTAGAAGTGTTATTTCTATGATGGCTACATTCATAGTGACCCTCACATCACCACGTAAATGCTAGTAAGCCCAGACTAACTAATAACTCCCCATCCATTTATTATATTATGTTAACCCCATTTCCAAATGTAGTAATTGTTTTTGCCTGCTAGCTTCTGGTTGTAACCCCTAACCTCAGCGGACGGTGTGCCCCTTTAGGAAGGAGCTGCTCCTACAGAGGGTAAACACACCACAGGGAACTCTTGCACACAAGCTGCCAAGCATGACGTGAGTGTGTGTCAAGTGTGACCCACTGTGCACACATGCTGTCTCAGTCACGAGTTGTTGTGATTTGTGATGTCATAAGTTTCAATATGTGTCCTTTTCACCAGTCCATGTTTTTCCCCTCCTCTGAACATGTACCCCTCTCCTGCATTGTACCTAGAGGTCATTTTTAGTGTCTTTCGATGTCTCCAGGTAGTGTGTTCAAGAAAACTGTCTCCTTTACTGTCTCACTGCTTGCTTGAGCTTCATTAAAATGAGCTTGAAACTGATTAATTCCTTACATGAGCGATATCATAGTGCAAGTCACTAATCGCTTCCCTGATGGTGTTTAATGCTAGATGTTGCTCCTGTTGCTGAAGATGGTGCCGCTGCTCCTGCCGCAGATGCTCCCTCAGATGGTAAACAAAAACCACCACATGACCAAAACAGCATTGCTACTTAACCACAAAAACACTGATATTGTGCTGCAAATGTTAGTGCTGTCAAAGGAGCTTCTTGATTAAGTGATTGTCACAATTTGCATTCTGTCTATGATGCTTATCCCCATCAGATGAGGACCTATAAATTCTGAATTATAAAAGATCATACGAAACTTTGAAAGCCCTACTATCATTTCCAGTGGAAAAAAAACAGAGATTGGAAATGCAAAAGCAGAAAATGTCATTTGAGAGTGTCTATGAACCAATATTTATCCTATTTGTCCTCATTGTTGGGATTCTTTAAAAAATGACATTAACCTGCTGCTTGTTTAATGCTTGCTGCTCCCGCTGAAGCGGCACAAGTTGAGGAGCCACCCAAAATCCCCACGCCACCACCTGCTGCAGGTAATATCAGTATGAAGGCTTGATCTTGGGATTGGTTTGGACACACAGCCAACTTCTGGAAACCCTCATTCAGTTTAGTGTATGTTTAGTGCATTTCACAAGCACAAGGAGCTGCTACTGTATTTTTACATACAGAGTGTCCTATTGTAATATGCATCTGTTACCCTCCCTTATCTCTGAAATTCTTTCTCTCCACCTCATATCATATTACACATCTGTTGCTTGGCATTGTTGCTTCTGGGGTTTAATTCATATCTTTTCTTCCATGCATGTGTTTTAATGAGATCTCTTCATCATCAATGTCAACTTTGTTTGGATCAAAAATTGTTCCCACTGTGGTCCTGCTGAGACTTTTTTCTGTTTCTATTAGCCTGTAAGGGACTTTGTTTGCACCTCATTCAGTTCTCACTAGTGCGCCAGTGAACATAACCGTGGAGGACGTGAATGATACCAGCCTCACCATTGCATGGGATTCCCCAGAGACCATCGGGGATTCTGGCCTGGATGGATACACCATCGATTACTGCAAGGACGGGAGTAAGTGTGAGCATCCTTTGTGTTTTGTGTGTGTGAGCCTTCTAAGCTGCACCTGTCCGCAGAGTGTCAGAAGGGAGATGGACACAAATCTTGGACCGGGCCGTATACGGCAGGCAGCATTTCACAGGCTGTCACCATATCTCCTAACACCGCTTTTAGAACCACTAGTTTGCTCAGATGACAGCATGCCTTCTGAGGTTTCATCTCAACAAACGAAATATACCCGTTAAGGGCAGATTGTTTGTAAACTCATGTCGACAGGTGATAAACCACAGAGCATGTCCTCATTAAGGGATGGTTTACAGTATGTATTAAAAAAAAAAAAAATCACGCATGACTTGTGTACCCAACAGAAGTGGAAACTCCATCCATAAAATCCACGTTCTAATGCAAACTTGCCATTATCCAACAGCAACAGACTGGGTTGTGGCTAATGAGAAGTTGAGCCCCACTAACCGGTTCTGCATAAAAAATCTCACAACTGGTGACCTGATACGTGTGCGCGTGGTGGCAGTAAACCCTGGTGGCCGCAGCGAACCTGCTACCCTCGCACAACCTGTACCTATCCGAGAGATTGTTGGTGAGTAGCAGCCAGTGTTAACGCTCATAAACCAAGCCTCCACAAAGTGTGAACTTAAAGGGAAATTCTACAGAACACAGAGAACAAAAGAGCAGCGCAGTTATGAGTGTGAATCTGTAATGTGTCTCGGTAGTTGACTGAAGATGTTGATATTGTATATATTTGTTGCCGTAAAGTCAAGGATGTCTTTCCTCAGCCTCTTTATCAGGAGTTCTCTGACAGTCATAAGTTATGACCTCTCCTAAATGTACTCATGTTACAGCCTGTGAGGTAGAGGTGGTATTAACTGGCAGCTCCTCAGATGGACACAGCTGTATGCACATAAATTCCCTAGGTGTTGACAGGGGCTTTCATTAGCTCTAAATCATTCCGCCGTTTGAAAACAAACCGAGTGGTTAGCCTGACAACAGTCTGGGCTAGTGTTTTTCCTGTCACAGCATTTCACTAAATCCATGATTTCGCAAAAATTACAATCAATATCTGAGAAATCCACTAAACTGGCATGTTCAGATCAGTAACACTTAATAAACTCGACTCTGACCAATCAAGCATGTAAGGTGGGTGTACATAAAATACAAATACTACCAAATACACATAAAAATCCACTGACATTTTATTGTATAAAATATATTGAGATGACGAATTCCTTTAGTATCAGTTGTCCCTTGAAATGACAGGTTTACCCAGTCATCAGAGACATGACGTGATGTCAGCGTTAGAGGGCAGCAGGGTTGACCTGAGGTGGCAGGTCCTTGTTATCCAGTTTCAGGACGATGGCGTACTGTCTCTGAGCATATTTTCTGCTGGTGGAATAAAATCACTTGGAACAAACAGTCACCTTTGGGAGGCGAGGAGGGGGTCGGGGGCTGGGAAGGCTGCTGGTCATCTCAGGAGAGGGACACATGAGCCTAATTGATGGATTTTGTGTGGCTCATGGAGGGGGAAATTCAGCTGTGTATCAGACACACACTCTTGATCAGACATTCATGAAAACAAGCTGTCCTACACGCTTGCAAACTGGGGACAAAAACAGATTATATGTTGTATGCTGGAAGACGGGTTGGCTGCTGTAGAGTATAATGGGGGCAATCAGGGCATTGTTCTGAAGTCTGCTGATCACCAGAGATTAGGGTTTGAGCCAAATTTGGAGGCTATCGGCACACTTGATACTTGTTGGGCATGATGGTCCTTGGATACCAACCCGTGTAACTACGATATGCACTGACAGCTGGGTTTCGCTCAAGGCATATCAAGAGATAAGGTTTAGTCAGACACCAAATTAAACTGAAAACAGCAGAAAAAACCGTGAAAGGAGAAGATGGATCAGAGCATATTTTGAGTGAAAGAAAATCGGCCATTGCAGGTTGAGACACAAGATGGAGAGTAGCAGCTTGGTGGTTTTGTATATCCTCTTAAGCCCCGGTAGCTTTAGACATTTGCTGTTTATGCAAAAACAAGCTAGTGATGCTGTTTACCCTAGTAAATTACTGTAGTAATGTTGACCGTAGCACCCAGCATAACAAACAAAACCATTCAGTGAGTTGGTTAGTGAAAGAGTTTCACCTATGTGATTGGGGTATCTTCTGTTTCTAATCTGTGACTTCATACCTCAACAATATGTCTGTACTATTTTATTCATGATACAAATTGGGGGAATATTTATTTTGCTTAGAATGTTGGACCATGCAACCATCAATGTGTGAAATTGATGACACCATCAGATGGCTTCTTAACACCATGGGTGTCAGTGTTCATCCTGGACTTTCTCATCACCAAAAGCTATTTTAGGAGCTGTTGGGATGAGGAGTCACCCCCTGCATATACTCTGTACTTTCGTCAAAGAGACACATGGATAGACTATGTCATTTTTACTTATAATGAGACACAGTCCACAGTGAGGCCACAGTGTCACTAATGACTAGTAATGGTTTCATTGTAAACTTTTCTTAGTGGGATTTAAGTATACTTAAACTTGTATTTACATGTTAATTCTGCATTCTTCTCCAAAGTTGTGTTCATGTTCTCTTGTCAACCTTGTTCATAGTGGCTGGTCTATTTAGGTCTTGTTGACCTGTCATTTTAAGCATGCATGACCCCACTTTGAAAACATGAAGTGGAAGTGTTGATGATTTCACTCATCATGGTCGCCCTACAGTGCTAGCTGGTAATGCTAGTTATTCCCCTCAAGTAGATAATTATTTTTTACTAGTTGGAGATGAAATTTTGTAGCCAGCGCCATTAGTTAATAAATTACAGACCAAGCAAAAGGTCTGTGCCATAAGCATTAAGCCGCAATTTGTCTTTTTCTTCAGAACGTCCCAAGATCCGTATGCCACGCGTTCTCAGATCTTGTTTTGTCAAGAATGTCGGAGATCAGATTAACCTTGTCATCCCCTTTTCGGTAAGCCAGTGATTATAATTGTCTTCTGGCAATGATATTAATAATTGATACCAAAGACTTACAGTCATTGCACTTTTCCTCACATTTGTTATAATGTGGATCCCATTGGTCTCTCTTTTTCCATAACCTCAGGGTAAACCCACACCTGTGGTGTCCTGGCTTAAGGATGCTCAACCTTTGGATTCAAACAGGGTCAATATTAGGAACACTGACAAAGACAGCATCTTGTTCCTCCGCACTTCACAGAGGGAGGACTCTGGTACTTATGAGATGAGCGTTAAAGTGGACAGCATTGAAGACAAAGCGGCCATTACCTTACAAATCGTAGGTAAGTCACTCCACCTTATGTACATGTGTGCAATCTTCGAGAAGGACGACGTCGAGAAGTTTATATATACTGGAGTTCCATGCCATTCGCAGGTTTCGATAATTCATGGTTTGGTCACGAATTTTACGTGCACCTCTGCTGCTAAAGTGCAGAGTGTTAAACTTTAAATCATGGGTCCAAAGCTAGTGCCTCTGAAAATGCAACGTAAGAAAGTGATGACTTGAGAAGAAAAGGCTGAATTGTTGGATATGCTAATGAGACTTAATTCGACTGTTACTGCTGTTGCTTGCGGTATAACCATTTCAACTGCCAAGTATATCAACAAGAAAGAAAAGGAAATCTGTGATACTGTTTCTGCAGCGACACCATCCATCGTGTTTATGAAGCCTCTGCATGATGTGTGAGATTCTAAGGAGACTGCTACATTTATGTGGCTGGAGGATTGCTTTTAAAAAGGAATTCCTGAAGATTTCCACATGATAAGAGTGAAGGCAAAGTCCTTACGTCCTTATTCCTTATGTTACCATTAAGGAGAGAGATGGCGACGCAATTGCAGGTACAGGGGGTACTTATTTGACCCAAGGTCAAATAATTGCAAGCTTGGATCTAGACAGGGATTGCAATTGATCAGTAAGTGTTTGCATATCTTGTTTCTGGTTAGTTTCGGACTTGGGCTGTAACGGGCTTTGTTGTGGCTGGGCACTTTGCGGTTTCACTCTCAGTTTCGATAGGTGGGTCAGCTGATGCAGGTCACACCCTCTATCTGTTCCTTGGTTGTGGTGGAAATCGTATGAGGGCGGGATTTCTCACTAAACCTTGAAAAGAGAGATTGAACCAAGCGCCAAAGCAGAACAAGCTTGGATCTAGACAGGGATTGCGATTGATCAATAAGTGTTAAGTGTGACGACTGGTGCTGCAAACACACCAAGGCCCAAAATCTCAATCAAGACTCTTCTCCTCTGTGGTTTCTTGGTGGTGGAACGAGCTACCAAACTCCATTTGCTCCGCAGAGTCTCTCTCTATCTTTAAGAGAAGGCTAAAGACCCAGCTCTTTAGGGAACACCTTCTCACAACATAAACTGCACTTATACATATATGCACTTTGTCTTGCCTTGTCTTGTCTCCTTGCACTGCCTCGAAGCAACTTGGTCCCATGGACCGGAACCTGAGCCTTGTGGCGCTTATTGTCGTCGTATTTACTGAATATATCTTTGCTTGTGTTGTTGTAATTCTCATATGTACGTCGCCTTGGATAAAAGCGTCTGCTAAATGGGAATTGTAATTGTAATTGTAATTGTAAGGTTTAAGCCCGATCTGTCAGCTGTTCAATGTGTATTTCATATTACACTTACGCATTTCAATAGCAAGTAGTTTTGGTAGTTTTATGAGCACATATTGAATGATGACATGCATCACAGACACTGTGCGTAATTTTCACCTTGAATATAATGGTCATTTATAGTGATGTGTTTCCTCAGATTTGCCTGGTCCTCCTGCCAGTGTGAAGCTGGTGGACAGCTGGGGCTTCAACGCTGTTTTGGAATGGACCCCTCCCATTGATAACGGCAACACCGAGATCACTGGATACACTGTCCAGAAGGCCGACAGGAAGACTGGGGTGAGAAACACAAAGACCAAAATAACTCTCAAACAATCAAACATACAAGGCCCACTTACTTGTCGGGAACAATTTGGGTTTAGGGTCTTGCTCAGGGACCTTCGACAAGGAGGAGCGGGGGATCAATCGATGTCAACCCTTCAATTATTAGGCAACCCTTTTACCTCCTAAGCTATGCCGCCCTGGACACTTGGAATGTTTTTTTTTCTTCAGTGCTGCTTGGATTTGTATTTAGCTGAAATGTTGCTAATTCACCTATAATAGTGCACAAAAATGATGTCTGCTCCAACTGGAAAATGGCTGTATTTTGAGATAATTGATTTGTACTTAAACATAGTCATGGACAATACTCTCCAGTAATAGGTAAGCGAAACAGGGGCGGCGTGGCTTGGGTACCCTTGGTGGGGCAGTCACCTTGCGATCGAAGGGTCGCCGTTTCAATCCCCAGCTTTTCCATGTTGAAGGTCCCTGAGATAGACCCAAACCCCAAATTGCTCCCGACAAGCAAGTGGGCCTTGCTTGGTAACCTCAGTTGTCGGTGTGTGAATGTGAGGCAAATATTGTAAAGTGCTTTGGATAAAAGCGCTAAAGAAATGCAGTCCATTTACCAAAACAATAAGGATGAGGCAGTGGGAAAGGGTACAGAGATTAGAAGGCTAGACTAAAGTTGAAAGCCAAAAAAGATTTAAGATATACAAAAGCAATACCACATAACAACAACACGCATCACAGTATGACTTTTTACTATCTATTGAAGTAACAAGCAGTACACCTAAACTAAACTGGACTTTGGTTGTGTTTATATGAAGGAGTGGTTCACAGTGCTGGAGCACTATCACAGGCTAACTGCCACAGTCTCAGACCTCATCATGGGCAACTCCTACAACTTCAGAGTGTTTTCTGAAAACCAAAGGGGCAGGAGTGAGAAGGCCGCAGTCACCAAGCAGGTGGCCACCATCCAAAAGACAGGTGAATGCCAGTGTATTTATTGTATGGATAGGATCTAAAAATAGAGTTACACAGCAGCTATTTACCCAAGTACCTATTTGTACTTCTGGGATATTGCTGGAATGGATTGCAGGAAGTGTGAGACTACCGCACCATTCAGCAACCATTCACCGTTCAGCAATCACCGAAACACACAATATGTCGGAGTTTATTGATCTTCGAAACACATTTATTCCAAAAAATTGACTGCTAACGTTATCTGGCAATGTACAACGTGAAATTCTCTCATTTCAAAGGCTTTTCTTATTTTCTATTTTATATATTACTATTGTCCATAAATAATCGATTTATCTCCAGAATAATCGGTAGAATACTCGATTACTTAAAGAATTGATGGCTGCAGCCCTAATGGTATTAAGTAATTCTAAGCGTCCCAGAAACATTCAGGCAGAATATACAGTGCTATTGTCTTCAGCTATATTAAACCATACTGTTACCACATAGAGATTGAATGATTCCTGAAGTAGAACTTTAAAGGAATATTTCATTCACAATTTCACTGTTGTAGTTTTAAATGGGTTTGGCAGTACAGATATACTGTAGGTATGTACAGTATGTAGAGGTACAGAAATATATAATGTGCATTAGACAGACAGACAGGCGAAAACATTCTAAATTAACAAAAGATGAATTTCATGTATTTGTAATTTGTGAATTATTTGGATTTAAATTGTTTTGAACCTGTACAGAAATTTCACCAAGTCATCGCCACCAGGCGGCGCTTTAAGTTCCACAAGTGTGAGGAAACACTGATATAGGTCATACATTTAGCAATTGAAGCCACCTAATTAATACTTGATTTGGTATGTTAAAGAGTTTCAGATTATACATAGAGCTAGTGGCCAGTGTGATCTAAGCATTCCTCCATGTGTTTCCAGGAACTGTTTACAAACAGCCTGAGTATCCAGAGCACGATTTCACCGAGGCACCCAAGTTCACCACACCCCTGAATGACCATGCTACCACAGTGGGTTACACTACCAGGCTGCTCTGTTCTGTTCGTGGCAGTCCCAAGGTCAGATTCTTATAGTACAAACACTTATACGCCTTAGATGCATGCACTGCAGTTCACAACAAGGTATTGTTGTTAGATGTCTTGCACGTGACCCCGCCCACCCCATCCTTTTTTTTTTCTAAATATCCTGTTTGTCCATTCCAATATTATACGACCTGAATTTTTACTCGACACATGAATGTCTGGCATCACAATACCCTTCCCTGAATGCCTCTCTGATGGCTAGTGACAGTCACTCATTGGCTGGTATTTAAGCATGTGAATGGAAGTTATTTGAATGAGGCCCCATGAGTAATTTCTTTAGAAGGTTTACATGATAAACATTGCTAGGACATCCTTTGGAATGCAGGACTAGGCACTGAGAAAAGTTTCTACCTGATTATGATGACATTGTCAAATAGGCTATTTGCGTCACATCAAATTAGACGTTAATGTCACGAAGCGTCAATGCTGAACAGGATTGATCTGGGCCCGGCATGTCTATTTGAAGATTCACTGCGTGTGCCCCTGCTCCCGGCAACTGCTGCTGTGGTTAAACATATTGTTACAGTTGTCTGACAGACACATATGTCTGAGGCGGCAGGCTGTAGTGGAAATACAGTTGATTACACACTTTGGCTGTCCTTGGCTCCTCATTCAATGAGAAAAGTCATTTAGTCATAAATAAAACATATCTTACAGTTCCTAATAACGTCAGCACGCCTGATTGTCACCAATATCAACAACGGAATAACAGGCAGGGAAACTAATGCAGTGTTAGATTTGTATGGCAGAAAAGGGCTGCTAGATGTTCACGTTGCCTCACTGTGTGCTAGTGTGCATGTGTTTATATTTATATGGGGATCATTCCCAGTCCCCAAGCATGTTTATGGCTGTTGTATATTAAGGAAAAATAGGCCCCTTGTCAGGTCGGTATTAAGTTTTTCAGACCTTTGCCTCAAGCGGTATTTGCTAAGAGTTTGAAAACCTTCACACCACTCTGACTGTTTTTCCTTTATGGCCCCTAAACAAAATGGTTGCATTCTCTGCAAGCATGGCCTGTGTTTCATCCTCAGAAAGGCCCGCCTGCTACAGTCACTATTTCCGGAGAGTGTCAATTTAAAATCAAGCACTAACTGACCTGTCGCAAACTATTCGATATAGAATTTGGTGTTCTTGTTTTGTGTTAACACAAAAGGCGTCCATAAGGGAGTCGGATTTTGGCACCTGTTCGACAACAGTTTCTTTCTTTGCATATCCTGATGCCTTCTGATGAATGATGCAGTTTCTTTTCTCACTCTAAACGTTGGTTTTTTTAAACATCAAAAGTTAAGAATTAGACAATTAAAAGCAAAACTGAATACAATAAGTCACCATGTGTGTGTCTTAACTGTGTTAACATGTGTTTATCGAGCTGCTTTATTTGGCTCTGGTCCAGAGGCAAAGAAGATCCAGCAGAGAGGAATTTAGAGAGTTGTGTGATAACATGTGCTCTCTGTGATAAATAGCTGTCACTTGGATTGTTGGGATGCAGCACAGAGCCGAGAGGAAGAGGAGAAAGAGAGTAGATAAGCAGGGAAGACAAAGGTGGGAGACTGAAATAAGAGCATCCTGGTGTCCTCTCATGGCAAAGTGCAGATGTCGCCGTGTCACACATAGTACTATTTATGTCGCCCGTCCTGACTGCTATCAGTGTGACTTCTCAGATAAGATCTAGTGAATGCCAGAAGCCCTGAATGGGATTGAACGTGCAAGACACGGAGGTTGATGCAATAATAAGGGCAGGAGAAATGAAGACAGTGTACAGGGTCTTTTTTCCAAGTAATTTCTTCAGAATTGCTAATTCAATTTGCGTTCTCAGAATGCCTTTAAACAATTGATAGCAGACTCTTACCATGTATGAAAAATATGTGTGTTGTGCTAACATTGTATCATAGTTTAAGCTGTTTTCAGTGGAGAAATTAGTCAGTATTCTTTTAAAGGTTTTACCGGTGAGTGTAGGGGGAGGGCAGTCTGACTTCTTAAACTGGGGTTGATATAAAAGCTAAAAACTATTTATATTTCTGTTTATGCACTAACGAAGAAGAAGGGTACTTTATTGAGCCCCTTTGGGAAATTAATTCTCTGCACTTTAACCCATCCTGGTATGAGGAGCAGTGGGCAGCCAACAACACATGCACATGCAAGCACACAGACACAACAGCGGCCAGGGACCAGCTCTAGCCCTTCTACTTTTGTCTTGGTCAGGGACAACAGCAGGAATGATTAACCTAACATACATGTTTTTGTGGGTGGGAGAAACTGGAGCACCTGGAGAACATGCAAACTCCACACAGAAAGGTGTGGAATTCGACCCCAGGATTTGAACCCACAACCTTCTTGCTGTGAGGCAACAGTGCTAACCACCACGCCACTGTGCTGGCTAAAGTTGGGGTCTTTTTGTTTAATAAAACTGGTTTGCTATTATTTTGTGGGCTGAAGTCGTCTTGTTTGACTGAGAAATTTAAATTTAACAATTTTTTGTCATTTTTGTGGTAAAAGTGGGTTGATTTTGTGATTTTGTTTCGCATCTCTCGTGATTTTTTAATATACATTATAACATCGGCCTTGACATTCCTGCATAAATAATGAAGACAGTCCTGTATCACATCATCAATCATCCACTTTTATGAGAAAATGTTTCAAAGGCAACTACAGCTAGGGGGACCCAGCTGGGTAAATAAACAGTAAAACAGGGGTGTCTTGTGGCTCACTGGTTGAAGCACATTCCACATCCTGCAGCGGCACAGGTTAAATTTGAGCCTTTGCCCTTTGCTGAATGTTATCTCCCCACTTTCTCCCCTTTCTCTGTCCTTCCTGTCTGTATGTCTACTGTAAAAAAACAGAAATGCCAAAAAAAAAACATTCAAAGATAGGAAAAAAGCATGGTAAAGCAGCATTAGGATTTCTATCCAGTGAAAATGTAACCCAGGTTAGCAAAAGCCTTGAGTTACCCCTGAAAGTTTGTAAATGAATGAATTATTAATCTTTCCTATGATCCTCTTAGCCTAAGATCGAGTGGCTGAAGAATCAGATGATCATTGGTGATGACCCCAAGTTTCGTCAGCTGTCCAACCAGGGCATTTGCTCCCTGGAGATCCGGAAGCCCTGCAGCTTTGACGGTGGTGTGTACACCTGCAGAGCCAAGAACAAACAGGGAGAGGCCAAGGTCTCCTGCAAACTGGAGGTCAAACGTATGTATCTACAGACCAATGATGCACATCCTTATAAAATGCTAATGAACCTTAAGTCTGATATCAGTCTTAAATAAATCTTTGATCCAACAGAGGTTATTTCTCCAGACAGTGAGAAGAAAAAATAAACCAACACACAAACACCCAGAGGTAAGGAACATATCTTTATCCCCCTCATAAATTGCATGTTCCTAAGTTGCTAACCTCATCCCTGTTAATACCACTGTCAGTGTAACAGGACATTGCTCTGTGATACTACTTTTATCTTGGTTCAGAGATAAATCCCTGGAGTTTGCTGTTCACACGAGATCCAATGTCTGCAGCTGGACTCTTGCACATAGTGCTGAAACCAAGCAAAGATACTCATTTATATATACTTTATACACAAGCATTGTAATCACTTACAGTGGTCACTGCAGTGATGTTTTTATGTTTTGAAATCCAACTTGGAGATTCTTGTCTTTTAATCTCTTAAAAAAGATAAATCATAAAATCTGGGTTACAGTTTAACACAGATTTGAAATTAAGGTTTCAATAAAGAACAGATCTTTCTTTCTGTCTTCATAAGGCTTTGGAGTTTTATTTCTAGTATTTAGTCTTTACCAAGGATGACTGTTATGCTTGAGTCTGATATATGTGAACATCAGCAATGGTACAATACTCTAATGTGTTATAACCTCTGGTAGTATACTGTATGTATGAAAGTTATACAATGATAAACAATGGGCCAACACACACACAAGTCGTTCTCCTAATGGTAGTGGTTTTGAACCAGCTGAAGACACTTTAGGGTCACTTTAGATGAAACAAAAAAGATTTTGTGAAAAAAAAAAGGTTAAACATAAAAACATAAAGTCAAATTGAAAAAAGATTGAAATGCTATGAGATTAAGATTGTAATAACATTTTAATACAAAGCAAAATGGACAGAATATTGCAAGAATAGATAAGTAATATTTCAAGGACAAAATGTTATGAGAATAGTCATTTTAAAAAAGTTGAAGAAATTAAGTTGTAATATTGCACGGAAGAAAGTGGAAATTGTAAAGGATGTAGAGGCTCTACTGCAGCTTTAATAAGGAAATAACGACATTACGAGAACGACCTATAACAATATGGAGGTATGATGCTCCTGTTGCGCGGTTTTGGGTGTTGGCCAGCTGTGAGTTGCTGTGTTCCCAGGTTCATATCATACCATAATAATCTCCATGTTGCTGTGTGGCTTTAGCCTATTTTTCATCAGTATCACCCCATTTCCCCTCCACCGTTAAACCTTCACAAATAACAAGCCCCTCTTTTGGATGTAGTAATGTGTCAAAGATTAATGTCAGTGGGGCAGTGATACTGAATAGCTAATTGATGTTATTCCAGCTTTAATATTTCTATTTATGTCTTCACCACTAGTCAGTAATATTAAGGTTTAAGTACTGGTGCTTTCTGTTAAGCTTTATAAATGCTTGAGTGGTGTAGCCTTTCAAGGAGTTCCAGGAGGGAGGCATGGCGAGATGTATTCCTTGGCTTCCGAGCATGCCGTGCCCTGCTCACAGTGCCACATCAATTGCTGACAAGGGAAGACATATTTAACTAATCAAATAGCACGTGGACGTGGTGAGTGAGGACGACCAGATGAAGACAAATACAAGGAGGACAGAGAGACGTTTCGTCCTGGGAAAATGGAGTCTCAGATGATGATTTTGAGCATGACAGATGAAAATGTTGGTCAAGGGATGCATGGGATAGTTCAAGGTTTTAAGAAAGTCAGTGACCGAGGAGTAATGGTTTTCCCTCACTGTAAGAACATTCCTCCGGGTCACTGAAATATTATACACAGCTGATGGACATTCAGATTTGTTAGCGAGAAGCCGGTTGCATTCAGTCATATTCTTCAGATGCCTGGGCCTTTCTTTAGCTTTGTACGGCTGCTCCTGTATGCAAATGATTTTAAACCAGGCTAATCATGTGTGAGTAATCAAGTTAAAGCAGGAAATTAGATAACACGTTTACATATGCCGCTAGTAATATGATTATGATAAACCCCCGCCAACATGCAATGTGGACATCATCATTATCGTCGTGTCACTCTTCTTTTACTCGTAACTTTGGTTTCAGATTTCTGCAGCATGAATCTGGCTAGCCATGTCGCTCTTATTTCCTCAGTCTGCAACAGGAAATCAGGTTTCCTCTTTACATTAACATTTGTAGAATCAGATTGCTGGAGTGTGTGTGTGCACATCAGCCATGATATGTCCAGATTATGTCTACATCCAATTGAGAAGAATTAATAAGCCATGGCAGGCATCAGAATGCATCTCAAATGTCTCTCAAGTGAGCAGCTGTGGTCACTTTTCTGTTTTTGCTTGCTATGCTTACATTGCTGCATTTACTTTCTCTCTTGTTTATCATTTCCTTCTCTTGGTATTCACCTTTCTGGGTTTTGGATGATCTTGTCTGTGTTGGATGCAATTAAATTGCATCCGTATGCATTTGTTGTGGTGTTGCACACAACAAAGTTGATGTGCAGTCTGGTTGTTTACATTTGTGTCATGGTTTCATGCCTGCAACCTGTTTCCAGATTGCATGTGTTTTGGATGCGTTTATACACCTGTATTTAAAGCTGTCCACTTGTGATCAGATTACAAAAGACACATTTTAGTGCCAGAGGTGAACGGGGCCATCGACGACATGACGTTTATTCTTTGCCCTTTTGGTCTCCTGTCAACTTTTATTGGCATATATGTGCCAGAAGGACGTGGTGTGTGATATGTGATCCAATAAAACAGCCATACATGGGAGGGCTCCTCAAGCGGGGAAATGAGGAAATGGTGAGAGTGCCTTTGGGTTATGTTTGGGGTGATGTCAGCACAGCACTCCACAGCTTCTAAAAATGACCCCAGATGATGTGACACACAGCTAAACTCTTCACATTACCATGAGTCGACAGTGGCGGTCGTGTGAGAAAAGCAGAGAATGGGCGAAGAGGGCAGAAACCGAGTCACATAATCCTCAGTTGAGAACACGCTATGGACACACTCACAAGGAGAAAAGAAACATTGCTGGACAAATTGGTTCTTAATACTACATAACCCCACTTAACCCCTCTTTTGAATTCTGTGTCCATCAGGGCCATCAAAATGGACAAGCAGATGTTCAGGTCATCTGTTTTAAGGTCGGTTTGTGTGTCTTTTTGTGTACTGTAATGTGTGCTGCCAATGCCCC
This sequence comes from Brotula barbata, assembly GCA_900303265.1. NCBI lineage: Eukaryota > Metazoa > Chordata > Actinopteri > Ophidiiformes > Ophidiidae > Brotula > Brotula barbata. Next base: position 139,102 of record OMNV01003277.1, read on the forward strand.
TGAGTTCTTCTCTCTGACTCTGTGTATGTTCATATTTTATCCAGAGAGTTTATGGAGGTGAAAGAAAGACCCATGGCTGGCTATGCAGTAGTGTGTACAAAATGAAGAAAGAGATGATGCACCACCGTCATATCTATTTCCACCCCTCCTAACGTCACATCCCTCACCACGCACTCTGCAGTATGCAGGGAAGACCCAGTCTGACAAATGTTGCGTTTATTTTAGTTGGTGACACGTATGTGAGACTATCTGTACAATGCTTTTTTTCTGCCCGTGTCCTTTTGCTGTTTGTTATATATGTGTACGACTCAATAAAACAGTGAACCCTTGAACATGGGTTTGGTTGGTTAATCCTCATTAACCTAAGCGATACTGAAATGACTGGAAAATCTTCAATAATTGGTTAACTGTATAATCATGTATAGTTCTGAGCATTTTCTTATTTTCAGTAGATTTGCTGCTTTCTCTGTGTTTTATATTATTGTGAATGAAATATCTGTGGATCAGACATTTGCAGTTATTTTGAAATATCACCTTTTAGATATTTTTGTCAGTTTAACAAATGTTTCATTAATATACAATAATAAATCTCAATAGAAATTGAGACAGAAATTGATCATTAAAATCCTCAAGCTATTAAATTCCACATGTTAAAGCTCAGTCACTTTATGATATAGTAATAACGTGTACAAAATATGGAAGAAGGGCAGGATTACGCATCAACATTCATTTCTGTGTTATTACTGACACCTTGTGGTGGAATTGTGTCTGACAGGAAAAGCGACATCAGGAAATGAAACTTCAGTGCTCTCCCCTCAGATTAGTCACATAAACATGAAACACATATTACAATGCATAAATATTTTTTTTTTTATGACCTCTTGTGACAAAGTGGGTGAGAATGCACCTTTACTCACCACTCATCCCATTATGTTACATAATGTTATACCATGTTATTTATTTTGCTATAATTTACCTTTGCTCTCGTAACATTACACCACTTACTATCCCGGGTCTCTTTGTGTTCATGTTATGTTACAGTTGATATCAACGCACATGAGTAAATTAAAGCAAACACATAGTCATACGTTGGTTTGAGTTACCTTTATTGTGTTACAGGTTTGAACATAGTTAAATGGTTTGTTCCTTTGACGATACTCACATTTGTTTGTTCTGTTGTTCAGACCCACATGCAGGACTGTTTGAGAGAGGGCACTGCCCAACACTTCCTGTCTTATGAAGTATTGGTGATGTCATCAGGACATCAGTGGGTTGAACTAAGTGGAGGGGTTTTCTTTTGAAGGAGGATTTCTTTTGTTTGCTTATTGCAGTTTAAAGTGACCGGTTTAGGATTATTTACTTTGAGGAGTTCATTTAGTTATGTAAATGTCTATGTAAATTAATCCTAAGTATGTATTTGATTTCCTTGTGTTAAGGTGTTGTGTAATTGTAACCTCCTTTTGTTTGGTAGTGGCTGAAGCAGTCCAAGTGTCAACCAGACACACTATAAAAGGCAATTCAGATTTTAGCTCGGGAGGAAAGAGAGGAGAGGCTGTGCTGCTGTGCTGCTGTGAACACATGCCAGTTTGTTGATTGTTTAAGAGTAAATTTTCCGCAGTTAGTTGCGTTGTATTTTGGGTTTTTTTTTGTGTTTGTTTTGCACATGAGATGGTAAGCACTTGTAAATAAACTTTCACCTTTTTTGGAACCAAGAAGTCTGCTGAGTCTGCCTACCTACCACCTTCCTTGACACTTGAGCTAAACTATCTTACAAATGGTGGCAGTGGTGGCTCCAGGCCAGTAGGAGGCAGCAATGCAGAAATCGACCAAATCAAAGAAGCTGCAAGCCCCAATGGATTTCCCAAGGGAGGAAGCCACTGATGATCTCAGCCAACAGGGGGCGGCAGGTGAACAACCTACTGATATACACGACCTGGCTGACCTTTCTAAACTGTTACGGGGAATGTTGCAGCAGCAAACGGATCGAGAGACGAAGTGGGAATCCAGCACCAATTCATACAGCTCCAGCAGGAGGTGCAATCAGACCGCCGGGAGCGCCAGCAGTTGGAGGGTGCAGCAGCTGCCCCTGGAACGATCTTGAGACCTACTGTGGAGCAGCCTGGTCCTCAACCTGTCCTGCAGAGATCCGACCCCCCGAGGCCTCTGGTGCAGTGCACTTGTCCAGTCCAGCTAGGTTCCTTGGGTGGAAGGGCCCGAAAATGCAGCCATATCATGAAGAGGAAGACATTGAACACTACTTGATGACTTTCGAGAGGATTGCTACTGCATGCCAGTGGCCACAGGAGGAGTGGGCACTACATCTTGCTCCACTTCTTAATGGTAAGGCTCGAGCTGCTTATATAGCAATGGACATGGAGGAGACAATGGACTATGCTAAGGTAAAGAGGGCGGTGCTTGAAAAGTTTGAAATAAGTGCAGAGACTTACCGAATGAGGTTCCGCTCCACCACAGTGGAGGGAAATGAGACCCCCAAAGAGTTGCAGACACGCCTGAAGGACCTGTACGACAAATGGATAGTTCCAAGGGAAAAAACTAAGGAGCAAATAGGCGATGCTATTGTGATGGAGCAGTTTTTGAGAGTCCTTAACCCTGACCTTCGTACCTGGGTAAAGGAGCGCAACCCAACAACACCAAAGCAAGCAGCTGAGATGGCCGAAGCTTTCCTTGCAGCCCGACGACCACTGAAAAGCTTCACCACACCCAGACCCAGTCCCGCCCCTTCATCCTTGGGTAAGATAGAGGGTGGGAATTGGAACAGATTTGGAAACTTAAAGCAGGGTTCCCCTGGTACAACAAGTAGCCGGCCTAGGGAATTTAAGCACAGGGGTCCCCCAATATGTCATTCCTGCGGTCGTCCAGGTCACTTGAGGGCCGAATGTCCAGGTCTGCAGGCTAATAAAACATACATGACCTTTTCACCCCAGTCTTTGGTCTGTCAGCATGAGGAAGTCAAGTGGCTAGAATCCCCTAGTGATCAGGAGCTCACCACGTGTGTTTTTATTGAGGAGAAGCCATGTGTTGCACTCTTGGATTCAGGTAGTAACCGCACTCTTGTCAGGCAGGATTGTCTCCCCAGAGATTCCACCTTTGGCGGTAAAGTTAAAGTGTGGTGTGTTCACGGGGATAATGTAGACTACCCAATAGCTGACATCAATATTAAAGTTGAGGGCCAGCAGTATTTATTGGCAGTGGCAGTAATAGCTAAACTTCCTTACCAGGTGGTGTTAGGCAGGGATTTGCCCATCCTTCGGGAGCTGATAGCCAAGGCACAGGGAAAGGATCCCAGGGTGTCTTGTGAGGGTATGATTGCAGTCACCAGGTCTAAACACCGTGAGCACCATTCACAACCAGGTCAAGGTTGGAGTGAGTTACCGTTTGCAGACAGAGAAGTCCCCAAGGTAGAGGGATCCAGACAGGGTTCGCAAGGAAGAGCAGAGTGCAAAGGAGACAGGATAAAGTGAGGGGTACAAAGATGGTTGAGGCAGTGTCTGAGCCAGAATGTGAGGAGCTATCAGTCATACCAAGTGACATAGCCCAGCTTCAAAGGCAGGACCCATCCTTGGCTCCCTTATTTTCGAAGAGTGTTCCGAGCTCAACTGAGGTCACAGAGGAAGTTAGGGAGGTATTTCTCCTGAAGGGTGAGCAACTGTACCGTCGCAGCAGGGTGGGAGACCAGTTGGTTGTCCCTAAAAGCTTGAGGCCCACAGTTTTGCAGCTAGCTCATTCTGTGCCTTGGGCAGGGCACTTAGGGCAGCTTAAAACCTACTCTAGGATGACAACTCGCTTTTATTGGCCACAGCAGTTTGCAGACACGGTTCAGTTTTGCAAATCATGTCCACAGTGCCAGTTAACTGCACCAGGTAGGAAGGGTGACAGGGCACCACTT
>OMNV01003284.1:3707-18012 GCA_900303265.1 Brotula barbata
TGATAAATTCACTGACAAAAAAGAGGCGGCCAAATGGGGGAGCGAGGGCCGGAGCGGGGGCTGGATTTGCCCCTGTCGTTGCCTTTAGTGCAGGAACCACGCCATAAAAGCCCAGCATTGATAGCCCGGTTTATTATCTTTGAACAGGTGGCCCCAGCTACTCGTAATGGTGGCTCTCGTTTCTCAAGGCGCACACACGTTGGGAGCTCCACAATATGGAGACCATTTGGGAGTTTGGGAACATCCTGATCTCGCCACGTTAAAGCTCAGGGAATAAACTACAGCGCATAGTTTAGTGGTGACTTGTTGGCTGCTGGGACCGGAGTGGGGGTTAGAAGCAGACTTACTTCCTGCGAGCGCTACTCGTGGAAACGCGCAGGCCGCGTTGCAGCTTTGGGGCTAATCGCGTCGGCGAGCCGGGCTGAGCGGCTTTGATGGTTACCGAGGAGAATCGCAGCGAAGGAACCCACCAAGAATGTAAACAGAGGCGTTTGGAGCTACGAGCCGTCTCTGCTCACCGCAAAAAAAGTTCCTATTTGAGCAGCGACTCCACGCGCACACACACGCACACACACGGACACACACCAGCGTTCCCAAACTTAACACACACCTTTAAAATCAGTCAGATCGTTGATATTTCAAGTCAGTAACCCGCAAAATCAAGACACCAGACAGTGCTATTTTTTCATTAATTAATATATTTTCTGCATTAAAGTTAACATAGTTTTCTTTTGTGCCACCCTTTAATTTTTCAGTAAGTATTTGATATTTTGTTATATTCAGACATGAGTAAATTTAAGACTGTCTCTTGCAATAAATATCATAAAATAATAGAGCTTCACATAATAAATATTTTTTACAACAAAAAAATGTTTTAACAGACATTTTTTTCCTTTAAAAAATAGCCAGAATTCCTCTTATGGATTTGAGCATACAATTTACAAAAAAAAAAAAGAAGAAAAAAAGAGGGAGAATGCCACAGAGTGTGTATGAAGAGTTCAGATGGGTGGAAGGAAAGAAACATATCCAAGTGGGAGAAAATACTATGAGATGGATGTGTTTGTGTTAATGAAACGTGAGCAGAGGAACCACAGTCCGAGTGTGGCATCAACCAATATCTGAAACACACCTGCTTGCTATGAATACCTGGTAACAGCTACATATTTGCCCTATGGTAGATCGTCCTTCACAGATTTGGTGAGAGGCACGGAGACCCGGAGGAAACCGGCCTGCCTAAAACGGAAGAAAAACTTTATATATATAAAAATATTGTTAATGAGGAGCTGAGGATAGACATAGAAACAGTTAAGGCAAACACTGGTCTGTAAAAACATGGTCCTGATCCAGAAAAAAAGAGAGAAGAAGAAAAAAAAAAATCAAAAATAATCGAGTGGTTTACGTTACTCCTTTGCTTAGCTCCTTAGGTTTCCGCAGTGAGGAGGGGAGGCGGGTGGGAGGTGCTTAGAATGTTTGATAAACATTAATTTGTGACTATCATCATCATTATCATCATTGTCATCATCAGATCCACGTTAAGAGTCTCCCGCACACACACAAACACAAACACACAGGGGCGATCAGGAAGGTTTTTCCTGCGTCTGTGCGGACCAGCTCTCCAGTTTGCAATAGACAGTGTTGGAGTTCTTGCAGCGGCACCCGGGCCTGTTGACCCGGTCGTAGCAGCCCTGGCACGCCTTCAGACAGCCCTTGACGGGCGGGTAGCACAACAGGCAGGGGAAGAGTACCGACATTAATCCCATGCACAGGAAACGAGAGCAGCAGTGGGAGCGTGACAAAGAGCAGGGGTGGTCGGCGCACGAGTCCCCCTCGTCGTCGTTGGAGCAGTGGTAGAAGATGCCCTTGACCAGGCACATGCAGGTGCCGTGCTCCAAAGCGCTCTCTGCTGAGCAAAGGCACTGACCGTTGCACGCCAAACACGACGGCAGGCTCCTGGGAGCCGTGCAGTCGCTGCACTTGCACTTTCCACAACGTTCGCAGATGAACTGGTGCCCGGCGGAAGCCACCGCCCCGTTGCCAGAAGTAGAAAAGTCTGATTTGCCCTTGCCTGGAGGCTTGAGTGGCGCCTCCAGTGGAGGCTGGTGGAAGTGTGGTCCCTGCTGGGGCTGTAAGAGGGCCTTGGGCTTGGGCTGAGTCCGAACGGGCCACTCCACTCGGTGGTGCTGCGAGTTCACGACGGGCCTGGAGGGGGGCGAGCGTGCCAGGAGTCCTTGCTCAGAGGAGGCACTGCTGTTGCTCCCTGAGCTGGCAGCACTTCCTGTGCTGGTGGACCGGCTGAGTCCAGGCGCCCGGGAGCCACCGTACTGCTGGCCCCCGGGCACCACAACCACGCCGCCCCCGACGTGATGATGATGATGGTGCCCCGACGGCCGATGCTCATAGTTGTTGTTCACATTGACGAGGATGACCTCGTGAGTCCTCTCCTGTTTCTCCTGGGGCCTGGGGGGCATGCGGGGCACAGGGGGCCTCCGTACCACTGAGGGCCCCTCTGTGTACTCGTTGCTGGAGCGGATGGCCTTGATTTGGTCCAGGGAGAGAATGGCGGCATGCTGGAGCTCCCGCTCGTAATCCGACCTCTGCCGGTCCTCTAGGGAAGGTTGCTGGATCACCACTAATGAACCGCCGGGGCCATGTTGACTTTGGAGCTCCATCTGGGGGGATCACCACTTCCGACATTCACCGTGGACTTGGCATGCATCGGAAAACCTGCCAGAGGGGGTGGAGAGGCGAGGGAGAGACAAAGGAGAGGCAGGGAGGGAGGAGACACTGTCAGAAGAAGCCAAAACATGGCAAAACTGGCAAACAGGCCGGAGAGGGGCGAACACGACTCGGAGGACTCCTCAGGCCCCCAACAACGCGATCATCATCGGGCATCAGGCTTATCACAGCCGTTTAAATCAAGAACGTAACAAGAAGAAGAACGTGTTCACTCTCATGCTTTCACTGTGTCAACATCACAGAATGTCACGTTTGATTCCGTTAAGTGGGGCAACCAAAGGAAAAGTTGACTATTAACAAGACTTTTTGAACCTTCCTCCCCAACACGCACACATCTAAACTCCAGTAGGCCCTACAAATACTTCCCCTCCTCATTTACATTTGTATGAGTCGTTAACATTTAAATGCACCGCGGCGACGAAATGAGGACACGATCCAAGGGAACTAAATGAGCTGCCTCACTTAGTATTCTATTACTACACCACAAAGGATTTCAGGGAAATTGGGACAAAAGTAGATAAAAAAAAAGAAGAAAAAAAAAACTTAAGGTCAGTCCAAGTTCCGACAAAATCCAGTTTATCCGCAAAGCGCTGCGTGGATTCAGACTTCACCCCACGCTGCAGAGAGTCGCACGATAAGAGATGATTTGGTTGTAATCATACGTGTGAAATGCGCACATAAACACCAGCAGGAATTTGGGAGCGAGCCTTCGGGGATGTTATGAAGCAACGCCGACCGACACGGGGCCAAAACTCGAAGCGTGGAGAGAAAAAAAGAGAGAGACGCACAGAGCGCAACTCCGATTATTAATCCCGTTGAAATACGTGACAGGACAGCTTGGGTCATCTTTAATCACCTCTGCGCTTTGTAAATCGTGTAACTCTTACATTCTCGGTGCGTCTTCGCGTCAACAGGCGCAGCATAAATAGAATTATCCGCACTGTGCGCGTTCAGAGGAGAAGGTATTGTGCGCAGAGCTGAAACCGGAATCGTAAAAAAAAAAAAAACGCACGGAGCTGGCGATCAGGAGACATTAGAGGACGCAACCACACAGACGGGGAAAACTTATGAATGAAAACAACCGCCGTGGGGGGAGGGGTGTTTGTTACAGCAGAGCCACGGAAGGACACAGGCATGGAGATCCATCAACTTCATTAAGTAATTGCGACTCGTTGCGGGTGTTTTTCCGTGTCGAACGGACACAAAACGGCACGGAGAGCACCAGAGTGTGTGCACAAGTGGTAACTAAACATTAAGATCGCCACGGTGACGCACACGCGTGCTACTACCGAGCAGCCATTCACGTAAAACCAAAACGACGTGCGTAAAATAGTTATCCAAACGCGAAGAAAATACAAGAAAATTATAAAAGATACGTACCTATATGCAACCATCCATAACGTCGAATCCATCAACCAAATAGCAGGCAAAACTCCATCCAAATGGAAGAGACAGTGTCCAAACGCGTAGACTGGGAGCTCTAATGCATAACATTCACAGCGTCGGGATGTTAATCCAAGAGCGAGTGTATCCCTTTGCGTTATTCCCTTTTAACTTAAAAGTTCAGCGCGCGTTACGCATGCATTAGTCCCATAATAAAAGAAAGTAAATCCACTGTGGAGCTCTGATGGACTCGGGCAAACGCTGCGCACTCGGGAGGCCGATCAGGCAAAGCGACCAAAGTTAAAGAAGTCCCGGAGGAATTGTTGTAAAAAAAAAAAAGTAAAATACACACACACTCACACACAAACAAAAAGTCTCGGAGCGAGGAAAAGAACGAAGCGAGAGGCAGAGTGAGTTTAAATCCCAGAGCTTCTCCTCTTCGACTTCAGCTTGCGGTTGGAGTCGCTTGTCGCTTGTTATTGCGGGGAATCTGCGCTCTTGTGCAAAAAGTGTCGCGGGCTCGCAGACGGCGGTGCGCTCTCTCCAGCTCTGTCCAGCACTGAATGAATGGGAGCGCAGGGCTCAGTGTTTGCTCGACAAGCCAACTCCCATTGGCCATTCAGTCCACTGAAAAAGGATACATCGCATCCGCTCCTGATTCATTGGGCAGATGTGGAAGGCCGGCCCGATGGAGATGCGCGCTCTGGTTAAGGTGGAACGGCGGCTCGTCTTTATGTAGCGTGAGCCTCCACCGGCGGGTTCAGGCGAGGAAAAACAGCCGTTTCCGTTCTCGTGGGTTATGAATAATGATGTGAATACGGTCAATGTGACTAATAGTGATGTAATAAGCGAGCTCGTTGTTTGCGTTGTAGCTGAGTTGCGTTTCTTGGTTCATTTATTTTAAAAAGCCTCACTTATTTTCTTCTGTTTTTTTTCTTTTTCTTTTAATGCTGCCTCTGAAATATCAACTGAAACAGCAGATTGGTCCATAGGAAAAGGAAACGTGGTCATAATTTAATAAATATAAAAAAAGATTTGAAATAAGTAGTATAGTCACTGGATAAACACTTTGTTAGGTTTAAATGTGATAGCATTTGTTTGTTATTTAGTGACTTGTAGCGCTGTTTCAGGTAAAACTGTGAGAGTGAATTTAGGAGTTCTTACAAGTTCAGGTTTCCTCATGAATTCTGGACAGGATACAGAAGTTTACAGTAAAATAAGGACGTGCTTTTTGTTTACCAGAACATTCATACACACACAAACACACACACACACACACACACACCAGTGTAGGATGTGCGTAAAGGAGATGTTGTCCTCTGAGGAATGTACCCATTACGCATTTACGCGCGCCTTTTGAGGGCATAGAATGCGTAATGATGCGTACGAGTTTACACAATTCTCTGATATGTGCGCTTTCCCATCAATCCCTGACTGACTTAAGGACTCGGTTGGTGGATGCAGGGGTGAGGGAGGAGGAGGGGGGGGTCACGGTTTAGTCCCGGACCACCTTAAGAAAAAACGCAGCCCTGCAGCCAGGGGAAAGACTCCCCCCCAACTCCTGCCACCCTCCTCCTCTCTGTTCCTGACTGTCTGGTTTGATTGGTGTCGCGGATGCGCTACATCCGGATCCATGAGAAAAGGAAGTTCAATACAAAGTCAATTTATCCTATTCAAATGGAAAAATCAATAGATGAATGACCCCCAGTGCCATTTCGGGTCAGCAAATGCTTAAAAGGAAGAAAACCCATGTAGTGTTAACGGAGTGTTAAAGCGGCTCCATGCTTTCAGGCTGCATGTAAAAAATGCAGCTCCTAAAGGGAGCTCTGAGGGCTGCATGATAAAGCAGATCCTGCTAGACCGACAGATGGCCGCCTGGATCCCGGCTCTTAGTGGTCGGAAGTGCGGACGGAAATCTCACGATTACAGCAATTAGCTGATTTTCCATGGATGAACGTGATGAATATCCCAGACCGTGGTTGTTTTTCTCTCCCCGTGGACATAAAGCAGAGGTTCCACAAAGTAGAGGTCCGGGAACAATCAGGGGTCCTTAAAAAGGGGGTCCAGAGGATGCCCAGCTAAAAAAGAAGAGCCTAATCCCACTAAGTCTATAACGTTTATACCGTTATGACATAGATCACACGCGGATGAATGAGGTTTGGATCAGATGATTCATTCCTCCCACTTGCAGTGTAATCAAAACCCAAGTCTGCAATCACGAGAGTGTTTGTGTTTGAAACGTTTAGAAAAATGTTGTCGGACTATTAATCTGGTAAAATCCCCCAAGGATTACTGGAGCCACATTTAACCATTGAAACTCACAAATAACAGAAGAGGCTCAGAAATCCCAGAGAGGAGCGCACGGACCTCTTTGGGAGTCTGTCAGGATGAGAATCATGAGAATCATTATGGATATCAAATCTGGGAAACCTTACTGAATCTCTCATATTTTCCAGTAAGGAATTTTTGGTGTTTTACTGGATTCTTTGGGTGTGTTTTTATGGATTTTTTTGTGAATTGGAAGCCAGTCTTTTGTCAGAGAATATTTGCTATTACATTTACATGCATGACATAAATCCAATTATCGGCAATAAACTGATTCTTTCATACCATAATCAGATTCAGAGGCTGTCATTATTGCTCCTTTTAAGAATACTGATGATCTTAGGCAGTACCTGTATATGTGTACTCTGGGTATAAAAGTCTATCAGTCTGTGTTTCTTACTTTGACAGAGACAATGATGACACATTTAAAGCACACAGTCCTGGTCAAAACTGAAAATAATTTTTAATAACTCATTACAAACTGTCCAAGTTGACGTTGAGGTCAACAGACCATGAAAGTAACACGTGGATCTTGCATAAATCTGGTTGGTTATTCTTCAATGAATGACTGCTTACATGATATTAAAATCAGTCTTGTGACAGCTCCCATCCTTGGTTGATGATCGCTGTCAGGAACTTCATCGCACGAACGAGGCCCGATGACCAATTGGATCCTGGACCTGGACTGATGACAAGTTATTACAGTGCTATAAGCAGAAGTCCTTCCTGTCTTTTGTCTGTCAGAAGAAGTACAGGCCGCTGTGCTGCTGCTGATAGCTGACGTAGGACTGGATGAGAGAGTCGGGGATTCGAGGCTTCACGGTGTTCAGGGCACTTTCAAAGTGTCTGGTGGCGATGTGCTCTGCTTTGATGTCCTCTTGTAGGGCCAGGAGGGCAGCCTCTCTGCATACTGCTGTTATCTGCGACAGGAAACAGACACAGATACTCAGCTGTCAGACGGAGCGTCCATCCTCGGACCGCTGCAGCCACTGTTAGAGGACGGTCACGTGACACAGCTATGAGGGTCGATCTGTTAATGCGACGCACCATGAAGTTTGTTCATTTTTAAAAAATTTCAGACAGGTCTTTATAAACGGGAGCTTAAAATCCACAGTCATACACAGAATCATGAGCTACGGGCATGAACATCCTGGACAAATCCTGGAATTTGAACTGCGTTTTCCTGATCTGGCAATGTTTGGATAAATTACTTAAGTTTATGAAAAGTCATTGAAATGTTTTATGATGACCATAAATGCGGGAAGTGAAGCTGGGATCTGAGACAGGAAATCAATTAGGATGTTTTTAATGAATTAAAAGCCACTCGCCACAGTCAGAAGATGCAGCGGTTGCTAGGAGACGTTTATGACTAAAGCTAGCTGAAATGTCCCAATGCCAGGAAACCGTAGTAATAAAATCGGATGGTTTTCTGCTGGTAAATATAAATTTTGTCTTAGAGAAAAAGAAAAAAAAGTTGAGGACACACCACAGGAAATACAGTGATGGAAATTTGGCAGGGAATTATGGAAAAATGTTGGTATTCAACCAGCAAGTTGGTGTAGAAATCATGAGGCTGAAAAAACAAAAAAAAACAACAAACCATAATGATCATCCCAAAGTTTCATCACACCGAAATAAATCTGTGCTTATTTAATTTGGTCGAAAGTGGCCAGCGACACAGTTAGTGCGTTTAAATGCACATTAAAACTCAATTATGCTCTGATTACGGCAATGAATTGATTTATTCCCAACTTCACATAAACAGCGTAATTATAATAAAATCGGCATAAATCAGTGTCGTTTTGCTGTGAGCGATAGATTATTGTGTTATGATTCAGGCGTGTAAATGTTATAATCAGAGGAAACCACTTCCACATACATTTCCTCATCTGGTGGACTCTCGGCGCACACCGGTTAGGCAACACATTATTTATAGTTGGAAAACCACAGAATCTTATTCCATTGGAATCCATTCGTGCATGTCTTTTCGCCGTAACCACTTAAACCCAGAAGGAAAAGTACTCATTTCAGTTGTCTGCATATTTCCTGTTCAATGGAGCTCATTCTGCCAGTCAGCATCGCATATAATACGACCAAAAACTCAAACGCTCGTGCCCACAGGAAGGGAATTCCTTCCAGTCTGGGTTATGGTCTTCATTTCAGGGAACCTGATTCATCCTTTTTTTGGGGGGGTCTGTTTATAGCGATTTTTTATGTGTTAGACCTATCGAAGACATTTTGATTTAACGCCGGGCCCACTCGGGCTTCAGCCGTGAAATGGTGAGTATGTAAATGTAGCGAGCTGATACTTTATAAGGTTCTCAAACTGTGTGCAATCGAACGCCAATGCAGTAAATTCTGCCGTTGACGATCGTGACGTCCACTTTTCAAGCCAGAGATGAAAACCTGGTACATTATCTTCATATATTTGAAGCATTTGAGATGTGTGTGTGTGTGTGTGAAAAGAGCTGGGAAATGTTTCATAAAACACTCACACATTTCTCAAAGAACTAAAAACGTATTAATTCATGATTTATACTTAATTATCAAAATAGGATAAACTGGCTTTTAGCATCTTTTCACTCAGATTGAAATTTAAGGATTCTAAGATGCATTTGCTGATTTTTTAGTATAAACCCTTAAATTTGACTGTAAAAGCATTTGTTCATGCTCAGATTAAGTTAGATTACAAAATGCAATCAAACTTTTGGTGATCCTGAACACAGGCGAACCTTTAATTACTGCTTCAGCTTCTTACACTGTAGATTATACTCTTAGTGTTTAGCATCAGCTTTAATTTATCAGGTTAAACTGATCTGGTGGAGCTCTGTTCCTTTGTTTTTATCATATTATAGATTATAAATGTTAACTGTGTGACTAAGAGCAGTTTGGAAGCTGTAACTGTAACAGCAGAAGTTCTCCTGCAGCCTCTTTTCCACACCGCTGGTGGAATTACGCAACGTCTGACACAGATGAGCGCCGCGGCCTCTGTGGGTGACATTTGGGAGAGATTCTGCACACGCCAGGGGAGTGACTCACTTCCGAATTGGTAGCGATGGCTGACGAAGGCCAGGCACCTTTCCCAGCAGTGCCACCCTCCTCCCTTTAGAAGCTCTGCTTTGTTCTGAGGCGTGCTTCGCTTTCCGCGCGGCAGCTTGCACAACTCGCTCCAACGACGACTTCACAGGAAACCATTCCCCTGAACCGCCGCCGATAACGTCTGCTGGGATGTTACAGGGACGGGCGGTCACGTGACGAAGCGCGGCTGCACTGAAAGAATGCGCTCCATTGTTTGGAGTGACAGCTGCACTGCACTGCATGTTGCTTACATGCACAAGTTATAGGGACGACTCGTGTACGGTCAAAAACTGCAGTGCAGACAGAAAAGTCAGCCTAAAATACAGAGTGCACGCGTTAATTAAATGATATGACAGTAGATGTAACACTAGATAATCTGGGGTTCTACGGGAGAGTCCATCTTTGTTAAAAGTGGTGGATGAGTCGCCGTGGACCTGCTGTCAGCAAAAACGCTTTTATCCAGTCTTCACCGCTTCAGTGGAATTTGAAATATGCAGCATATTTAAACAGCTGAGGTATGATGCACCAAAGTATGACACATTTTCCTATCAAACGGATTCAATGTGTCAAGGGAGGGAAAAAACACATCAGATGTATTCAACTGTCAAAAGCCCACGGCGCTCATGGCGTTTCTCAGCGCCGCAGAGTAAAATGAGGGGAGATAGCTGTTTGAATGTGTTCTGGCTGAGCTAGCAGGCATGGCTCAGGACAGGTGCTTCACAGATGTCAGGATGTGAGCCACCCCCCCCATTCCCCCCTTCTTCTTCTTCTTCTTCTTCTTCTGTTTCAAACCAATGAGCAACATGATTTAGGCAGGATAAACACACAGGCCGGGTTAATTTTCTATGAGGGTTTCCCATCATTCAAGTCATTTAGGCCTGTCGGCAATAATGATGCAAAACAATGAGGCCATGTACCCTGGATCCCTGTTTACAAACCCAGAGAGAGGGGGAGAGAGAGAGGGAGAGAGAGAGAGAGAGAGAGAGAGGGGAATGCCACATGTTGAACAACGTGATTTACTGCTGTTTCCAAGCAACATCCATAAACAGGAACAGACAAACGCTGCAGCGCAATCAAACTGTAATTTCTTATTTACGTTGAAGCTTTGACATACACAACATGTTTGCCTCCCTGTGTAACGATTCGACAATTCAGAATTATTTGGCTGTTTACTTCCACAACATCCCTCAGGTTTATTAAAAAAGGAAGAAAAAAAAAATGTCTGGCGCTGCTCTGAAGTATACAAACGACGCACACACACACAGGCGCCCACATTCATACTGGCTGGGTTTATGAGCGGGTCTGTGAAGGTGATCAACAAGCCAGTGTTTCCCGCTGTGTGTTTGCTCGAATGAGCCTCGAAAAAAGCCACAAAGGCAAACAGGGCGAGCCAAAGAGCCGGTTTGTTTGTAAACGTGAAGGCATTCCGAGATGGGAGCCAACGGTCCACGGCCGACCCCCCTCGCAGCATCACCTTGATACCCCCAAAAAAGCAACCCAACGCCCCCTAAACATCGGGGCCCTGCGCTCCTGACAGGGGAAAAAACAAAACAGCACAGAAATGAGATTGGGAGCAGCGCAAATAAATTCTTTTTTTTTTATTGCGAGGCAGACTTTATTTTTCATTACCTTCATAAATTATGTCAGCGATCACTTAAATTACGGAGAGGGCGAAGCTGATGCATTGCAGCGGTGATGTGGGCGAGCTCAGAGTTCCTGCCGGTGGCACGCAGCCAGACGTGAAAGCAAAGCAAACTAAAAAAAAACTAAAAAAAAAAAATTATCAAGAGTTTCTCAGTTTGGAGTTAAAAAACTGCTGATGCAAGATGACCTGAAAGTCGGCCGGATGGCGAGTCAAAGAGAGTTTTCATGACCAAGCAAAAGCAGTGGAAGGCAATAATAGTGAAGCGTGTACTTCAGGGTACACAGTACTACCTCAGTGATGAGGTCTGACACTGAATCGTGGCTTTTCGTGTCTTCATTTATGCAGCCTGCGTCTGTTTCATCTCCGTGTAAATCGAAACCAGATTTTTAATATAGTTCAGGCTCACTGTTTTAAGGTGTTGTTTATTTTAAGAATGAATCAGATCAACCAGATTTTATTCCCCCGCACACCCAAAAAGAGGCGTGTCCGGTTTAGATAAGATAGTTCATCTTTGAATATTGTTCCACCCGTGGACTATGAAGAGGAAAAGGTGACAAAATGCAAACAAGTGGAAAGATGTCTGCCAGTCATCCTCACAGTAAATATGTAAATAATAAAATGTTCAACTACTGTGTACCATCGAATTTCCACGCAGATGTTTGGGCAGTTTGCTTCATTTAATTTATAATTTTCTAAAAAAAAAAGATGAATGAGTAATAAATGTTATCTCATGATTTATAATAATAATAACAATTAAAGCTATTGTGACAAATTAAAAGAAAAAAAAGAAAAACAATGAATCCTAAGAGAAAATGTGTTACTACAAGTTGACATTTTATACACACAGTAATAAAAAAATAATCAAGATTTAAAGCTAACAAACATTTCATTTCTATTTTAGAGCTCAAACCTTTTTGTTAGTGGCCCATCTGTAATTACAACAATGCGATATCGTTTCCGGAGTGACGAGGACAGACGGATTTCGGTCAGCGCATCGTCCTCTTCGATGGGGTTAGGACATGAGGACCGGCACGTGCGCCGCTCGTCCTGCCCGAGGGTCCGGCCTTCGCTCGCCTCCCACACTTGCTGCCGTTAGAGTGCCACAACACGTAACCCTGAACACAGCAGCAGCCTTTATGCTCTACTGGTCACTACGGTGGTGACTGCAGCCTACATCCTGTTGCCGAAATGCATCTAACACAGCACACCGCATGAGGACGGACATACTGTATTCTGTGTTACAGGTCCACTTGTCCCGCTGAGATGACACGGCAACAAACTTTAATGACCTCTGAGAGGACGCAAATATATTAAACTGCAGCAAAAAATAAGAATAAATGTAAGCAAGTGGTGCAGTGAGGGTTAAATATTTACTTTTTAGTGCTAAAACCGATCCATCAATCCAAGCCCTGCCTCCCCTGGGTGAGTCACAGGGCACATCCAGGTGGTGCAGGACTCCTGCCACGTAAGTGTAATCCTGTTAGAGACCCTTGTTGCTCTTCGTCTCCTTAACTCCCCCCAAATGCCACACACACTCAGTACATTAACATGCACTTGAAAAATTCAATTATACTCGAAATACAGTAATAAATAGATTTCTTTTCACCACAGTTTGATTGAAATTGGCATAAACTATTGTGAGTCCACTTGACACTTGTATTCATTTTGATTAATACCAGAGGGCTTCTGGTTATGAAATCTAAACGTGATTTCTCCTACAGGCACCAACACAGAAATTATGATCCAATCTCGTCGGCCAAGACCGAGTCTGATGTGTAGATGTGAGACAAACAGTTTGGATCCATCAGGTTTGGACAGAGATGACAAGCTCTGACACAGAACCACGGTCGGATGGTTTATAAAACTCTGCTTCCAAACTGGACAAGGTGAGGAGAAAACTTCAAAAATCATGAAACTGGTGAAATCGTCCATCATGGAACGAGTTATATATATATACACAGTATATACTCAGTATATTCATATATATTCCTATGATTCCCATCTCTTACTCCACATTTCAGTCTTAAAAACATGACAGACTAGAATCAAAAAGCTGTTAAACTGCTGCGCTTGTGTTTGGATGAATCCTTGTCAATATGTGGGAGCACCTGTGTGTTTAATTCACACATTCATATTCATAATGTATGCAAATCGGATCACGCTACTGACTGACTGACTGTGTGTGTGTGTGTGTGTGTCATACGGACTTTGAGAACTTCCACTGCTTTTGTGGGCTTCAAACAAGCCAGTACTACAGCCAGCACCCACACACACACACGTACATGCATCTTACACGCTCACACTGAAATAACCTATGCAAATCTTTATTTTTCACCCAGTATTTCCCCAGAGGTGGTGGGAGGGAACACGTGCCATGAGACAACCTGTTCAGCACGACAAAAATAAACTTTGTCCACAAGTGGAGGAGGGAAAAAAAAAGAAAAAGAAAAAAAAAAAGTTAGCGACTGCTGGCAGCGCATACCAACGTTCTCGGGTCAAATCTGTCTGGTGTACTTTTCGCTTCCTACTTCAACAAAGGTGCTCAGTGAGTGTATCAGACGGCCTTAATGAAGGGCTTGTTAGCCCAGCTACCGGCTGCAGATCCACTACACCCAGAGTGTGTGTTTACTATCAATCCAGCCTTGTGTCTACAGTGGGCTACATCCAGTGCCCCCCTCCTCACCCCCTCCCTCACACACAAACGGGCACATTTACAGGAGCCAGCCCGACACCCACACCCCCGCCTCCCTCGAACACCTCCATCACTCCTGCACATATATTCTAAAGTGCAAACACACACATGCACACACCCATAGATAATAAGGCACCAAACAGGCATTTACACGCATGCACACACGTAACGCATGCACGACACGCTACACATGTAGGATCATACGTTTATTGGCAGGCACGCATTAACATTAAAAACTATGCCTTACCACACAAATATACATGCACGGGTACACACACACACACACACAGGCACACGCGTGTGCCTCAAACATCCTTGCCTGGAGGGGGCCTTCTTATAATCAAGCTGACATTTAATGCCGGTGATGATATTGGCTCTAAGAGGAGCTCTTAAGCAAACGGCAAAATATTGACTGCCTCCCCTTGAGTCGCCTTCTAACTTAACTA
>OMNV01003290.1:2622-16865 GCA_900303265.1 Brotula barbata
AAAAAAACTACTCTACATTTTTCCCACCAGATAATTAAGTGATGAAACATTTGATGACCATCTGCAAGTAAAACAAATTAAACAGTCAGCTGTCAATCGATCATAATTCACTGTTCACACACAGGATGTTGAATACTGGGAATGTGACCTGTGTTATACTATTGTAAATTTAAGGCTAAATATCAGAAGTATATATTGTTTCAAGTAAATTTGACCTTTTGAAGTTTCTCACATGGGAGTGGCTGTAATGGGTAGATTAGAATAGACAAAAACATAACGTGACGAGGAAAAACAGACGATAAATGTTTATTAAAACGCCCTCAAAATGTCTCCAATCGAACACCTTTTATATTTTGCATAGCGTGCAAAGATGATTACTTTGTAGCTATTCCATCATGTTGGGATGCTTATCTGTGGCTCTTAGGGCTCAGATTCAAGCTCTGCTCCTGCCAACCACAAGTCTTGGCCGGTGGGTCTGATGCTGCAAGACGCTTTAGGGATAAATGCGTGGGATCATTCGAGGAGCAGATGTTTGTGTTGCACCCCTTTATTACCCCTCCTTTAACGACAACGCAGTATCCATTTTCATTTTCATCGTTGCGCCCACAGGCTTTGGATTGGGGCGTCCCCACCTTGGAAACTATTTCGGAGTTTTCCCTGAGCGAAAAAAGGGTGCCAGAAAGCATAAACGCTGAGGTCAGGCAGCCATTTGTCAGATATCTCACTCTCGGAGAGATTGCCCGGGTCTATCTTTAAAGAATTAGAGAAGCCTTTTTTTTTTTTCTTTGTTCACTTCATTGATTGCCCACAGTGTGAAATATAAGAAAAGGTTATGCCATTGTCACGCTTAATTCTTTTTATCCTGCATTAAGTAATTATACAGAAGATAATGCAGCAAAACGCGCCCTTTATTTAACACCTCCCTTCATTTTTCAGCCAGTCAGAAAATACGAGCGTCGTAATTCGTGTCAGTATCTGATGATGAAGGGAGTCTGGAATTAAACAATCCAGATTACGCACCTAAGACCAATTCATCATCAGGTTTTACCTCGGGCCCTCTTTGTTACGCTGCCATGGACTTTTATTTGACTTCACGTTGTTCTTATTTATTATTTTCCCTGTGCTCTTCCTGGTTGGGAGTTATGGGAGCAGCACGGTTAGCATTTAGATGCAGATTCTGGAGGCTCCTTTTTTGTTCGTTTTCAGTAAATCTGAGTGAAACACAGCATAAACGTGGACAAAACCAAGACATGAGGGTAACGGTTTCAGTCACACAAGGTCTCCAGGTCAGTCTAGTGAAGTCTTAATCAAGATAATTGATTATCCAGTGGTAAATAATGCCTTTTGTATACACTACTCATCCAGTAAATGCACTTCTGTGGAGTTTGGCACATTTGTAAACCATAGAATGACCTGGTGTGTCTATATTTGAGTTCTTAGTGGTCGGATGTGGATCAAAATTCTGCTTAATTTACGTAAGAGTCACCATCTTCTCTCTCTTTTTATTTATTTCTTTTTTTCCTTTTTTGCTTTTAGTTGGAGGTAAATCGTCTGAAAATTTTAATGGTAAATATGTTGCATTTTAGTCAAGCTGTCTCATGTATGTAAGATATCTAAATATTTTTGGTCAGTTTTCCTCTTTCACACGGTTTTCTTTATTTTATTTTCATTTTTTTTTTTTCCAGTTTTTCTGAGAAGGAATGCTGTTCTAGTGGTAGATTTATATAAAAATACATTTTGAGAACAAAAACAAAACAAAAACATTTTTATTTTGGTTTTACATGTGCCAACAACCTGTTCTAAAAGTGAAAAAGAAAAACATGTTATAAAAGAATAAGAGATTGATTTTCATGTTAGCATTCTTTCATGACCTTTAAAAAGATATGGAGATCGATTATAGAAACCAGAGTTTGTAGTTCATACACAAAATATGGTTAAAATAAACTATTGTTGTTTTTCTGTATTGTCTGATTCTTGTTTTTCTCATGAGATACTGAGACGATGAGTCAAAACTGTCATACAAACAGCAGAACAGTCATCCAATCCATTTTGTTTATTCATATCTCTGCGTGATAACACTGCTCAATCAATATATCAAAAGATTTTTAATATGTGTCCTAAATTAAATCTAATGCTTCACACATATTTTTGTTAATGATTGATTCAATTCTCGTTATGCATAACGTTGTGCATAATGAGAATTGATTGATGCGTCATAATATTCAACCTAATTTAGCTGCTAATGGGCTTTAACCTACCAACTTTATTTACTGTGTGTACCCAGTATATAATACTTTTTGCTGTACTTAGCAAATAGTCATCACATATTAACAGGAGTTTAGCATGACAGTCTGTTCTCTGCTGTCTTCAGTGATAAACTGTGTGAATTAAATCCACAAAGTCAACTTTTACAGCTGGTCAGACACAAGCAGATTAGTTGGTAATCAGGTGGAAAATCAGACACACACACACACACACACACACACGGACACAGATTTAATGACAACAAAGGCTTCGTCGAGTTATATAGGGCATTGCTTTTTCTGCATTTTCTTTGCAAAGAGAGCAACTTTCACCGAGAACTGCAATAGTGTAGTCGTCATGGATGGACTGAAAATTCAAAAAGTTCCAAAAAATCACCAAAACTGGGGTATGAAATGTCCCCTTATTCATTCATTAATCACCTTATTAGAAACATAAGTCTGAGCAAAAGTCTAGTAGGTGCATATAATAAATAAAGTGGAGATCCACACAGAAAGAACGCAGCACATCACAATGAATGGGTTTGATGCTGGTGGTAGGAAGAGGCGGTGGGATTGGTTTCGGGTGCTCGTTTGTTTGTGCGTATGTTTATTTGTTTGGGACATCGTGGCACGTGGAGCTGCAGGTGAGGGGGCAATTGGACCCAGGTGTGTCTAATTGCCACACCTGCAGCTGATGGACCAATCAGGCAGGAATCTACTCAGGTTTCTGCCACAGAGACTGCATGGCTGCACGCTGAAGTAGAAGCTGAGAAATTGTTGTTCATTTGTGTTTTTGTGACAGAGCATTTTCTTTTTTTCCATAGAAATATTAAAGTCGAGCGAGCGTCCTCGCCACGTGGACGTGTGCGGCGGGGCCTGTGTGACAAGCAAGACAAAGGAGCCCCGTTACAGTATAATCACGTTTTTGAAGTCAGAGGAGACGAGAGGGCAGCATAGATGTTCTCTGGCTGTACTTCAACATTCATAATTTGGATGTAGTAATACGCTCTTAATTCATGACATGATGTGCCCTTATTCACAGCCCTGAGACCTCAAACAGCCAGATGTCCTGAGATGACAGTGGCTCTTTTGAGGACAGCGTCCGCCTTATTCTTCACACATAATGACCTACAAGCTCAAAATGTGACCAAATAAAATTTAAGTATCCTTCATCAGGGAGAAAGAAGCCGATTGGCATGTTCGGCACGTTACTGCCAATGTTCCGTGAGCGCAGGAAACGCCCGATACAGGTTCTACCATCTGGACGTCGAGTATAGTCTATAGAAAAATATGTCTATATATTCATTTTTATATAATTCCTACCAGAAAATGACAGCAAAACAGAATTCAGATTCATCCCGGCGTGTAGAGTAAATACCGTACGTACTTTACTGTGTTCTACTGTGAACTGTGTGGTATATTATATATGTTTGCCCAGGGCTACAGTGGCACTTATACTCAGCATGGTGGTCTGATACTGCAATTATGAGTCAATTAGCCTTCATCACATGGCTGCAAATGACATGCAAAAAAACCGCCTCGCTTTGTAATTTTCCTTACATATTCATTTTCAGGGTCGGAGAGGTCTGGAGACGAGTCTAACAATAATTTGCCGTTAGACCGCAAAAAAAAAAAAAAAAAAAATACATCACAGGTTTTCTCCGGTGTGAATTGATGTTGATGATGTGTTTTTAATCGCTTTGTTCTTCGGTTAGGACCTTAAATGCACTTTTTTTTTGTGGTTTTGGGTAATTTGGGTGTTTATTGTTTGTTTATTTATCGCAATAATTTACCTTAAATGCTCCTCGCGTGTGCTTAATACCCCTCCGGTACGCACAGATACACGCTGACCTATAAACCAGTGGAGGTAAAACGCCCGTAGAGCCCGTGCAGAATTTACGGCCCCCGACGATGACGGACAAACGAGATGCTTTCGATTTCCAAAGAGCCATTCTGGCTGGAACACACACGGCAACGACAAGGTCCCTATTTAAAGATGTTTACAAATGTGTTTCCTTTCAACTAGGACAACGAAAAGTGAAAGTGCAATGGATTTCTCTGTCACCCGGAGCAGTAAAATGTCAGAACCGCGTCGTGGGGTAGAAAACGTGGCTTCCCCCGATACGGCTGCTGCATCGGTTGATATCAAAATGCAATTTGCTGCATTTTTGAGGTTCCGAAACTGATGCAATAAACTGCATTCACACTGCAACAGTGGAGTGATTATGTATTACTCTGCTAGAATCCAGAGTTTGTTATGTGCATATATTACCTGCCTCTCTGCTTGGATCCATTATAAAGTCCGTTTGGAGAGGAAACTGGAATTTTGGGGATGAACGTCATGACTGTCTGGTGGTTTGATGCATTTTTTTTTTTTCAATTTTTACATGAAAGTTTGGGAGTTTTTTTTTATCCCTGTGCTAAAAATGCTTAAATTTCTGCTTATAAGTAACCAATGAGTCCAGATGTTAACATCAAATTGAAGCGCTCGGAGCAATTCTTCAATAATCGGTCCCTCTGAATGAAACTTCTTGGGGGTTTTTTTGAATACAAAAACGACTCGATTCCATTTGCATCTCTTCAAAATCTTCCACGGAACACAGCAATACCTGACCTCGAAGTTATTAAAAGTATGCCGAGCAACGCCATCGAGTCAAAACCACGCTTTGGCTCGAGCAGAGGAATTTCGATCCCTCTGATGGTCTTCGTCGGGATGAAGTTAGTCGCTTTTTGAATTAAGCACCGTTATAACGAGTATCTAAAAGTGTCACGCTGAATAGATGAGAATGCACAGACACATAATGTGCTAAAACTCACATAATGCGTCCATTAAATTTACCACCCGGTGTAAATTATAGTATTTGTTTACCACTAAAAGGGATTTTGACAGGCTCTCCTCCGGTCCGCACCATCTTGTAAAACAGTGAGCCCCAGCAACTGGCAGGCTGACATTTGAAGGTCAGGTCTTAAGAGGCAAAATCCTCTGACTGTGCCAATTCATTAATCTAAGGCTCATTGCGGGAACAAAATGTATTTGGATGATGAATGTTCAGATCAAATGCTTGTGCAGCCCTACAGGTATTAAATCAAAGGAAAGGAAGAAGAAACAACGGCTCGGCTGCTGAATTTCAACTATCAATGTATTTATTGGGGCGCCGTGCGAGGAAACACACCAAATCAACAAGTGTGTGAAGGGGTGACACATGGGTAACGGTACGGAATCGATACTTCATTGATCCCTCCGGAGATAATGCAGTGTTAGAGTGGGTACAATCGACTGGTAAGAGGAAGATGATGATAAAAAAAACACTAGAAAATAAGCTTAAAATCATGAAGAGTAAATTATTCAATGTTCCAATAGGGAATAATTCATGGACTGGTTAATGTAGACGTTCGATGATCTGGTTTGAACTCTTTGTTCTTTGTTGTTGTTGTTGTTGTTTTTGTTTTTTTTTACCCGAGCCTGGTCCACTCCTGTCCACCCCTCCCCCACACTCGTGCGCCGCTGTGCTGAAAATGGCTTCAAGCTGCTGCTAACAAAGCGTTGTTACGCCTCACCTCTCGTACTACCTGTGCAAATTGAAAGGTACTTACTCACAGATGAGTACTTTATGGGCCTACGTTGCTCATAGTTTAATCTAACATCCAACACTTAATTAGACAAATGTAGGGTGAATCCCCCCCCCTACCTTTTGTCTTTTTTTTTCCTTTTCTTTTTAGCTCGAGCACGAATCATCTCTCGGCTACGGTCATTAAATTATGCCGTGTTGGCTCTGGTCATATAATCCGACGTACAACATGGGATGTTGGCCTAATTTGATTTTATATGGGCTTATATGGATAAGCTGGGCTGATAAAGTAATGTGGTTTCTCCAATATATATCTAGATATCGATATCTATATATTTACCACAGTGAAAAGTGAATGAATGAGTGAATGAAACGCAGCTCGGCCTTTGTGCTCGAGCCATTAATGCAAAGTCTGCGTTTCACAGAAACAGCAAAACAATGATCCATTATTTTAATGGCTTTTCCAACTCTAATCCAATGAATATTCAACTCCAGTTAAAGCAGAAGAGTTAAGGAGGTCGGGCTTATCTGCCTCCGCTTTCATAAAGTGAGTAGACTACATATATCACAGAGCGCATTACGCTAAGTACTTGAACTTGTAAAAAGTTACTCTGGGAAAATAAAGCAAAGCAGAGAGAGAGAGAGAGAGATGCTTTAAGATGCTCCACAGACCGGCAAACCCCCGCTCGATCCGATTGGTTCAGTCCACGGCGGGGGCAATCGGAGGCCGCACCGGCTACCTAAATGAACTTTGATGATGCTCCTCGGGTTTTCGTTGGTGCGTGAAGGCTCATCTTCCACGTTATAATGCTGAGCAATCATTACCAGCTGTTCCCGGGTGGATCGCTCCAGCCGCTCGACCCCACGCTAACACACACACACACACACACGACAAAACTCACAAGTCACAGCGACCCAGCGGGACTGGGAGGCACGTGCAAAATGGAAAGTTACTGCAAAAGCTACATTGTTTTGAAAATAGCCGTTAAGCTGTTTTTACACTGTCAAGCTACTGAAAAGCTACTTCTGAATTGCTAATCTTGAACACTGCCCACAACGCACTAAAGGAAAGAATCAATGGCTTCCAATGAAAAAAGATGACATTTAATCCATACTCACTCATTTATGCATCTAATTAAAAATATATACTGTACATTTAAATAAATAGCGTATTTCAAGCTTCGTCTCCGTTTATCTGTGTAGCTGCTCGCTGGGGGGTTTTTCTGGTGTGGTTCAGTTAGCCGCGCCTGCGTCTGTTCATTTCGATTCCTCGTGCTAAACACAACTTACCAGCAGCCGTCGCTGCGACGCGAGTTGATTGATGAGGCAGTAACCACGGTCATTACACTAATTGCAAACGGTGCCAGTGAAATAATAGTTTTACAGGAATAACTATCTGCCATAACCCACCAGACAAAGGCCGTAGACCATCTTCATAACCAGGAAGGAAGGATCACACTTTGTGGTTATATTATAATATATATATTTATTTGGTTTTGTTTTGTTTTTAGCCGCTGCAGAACGATCCAGCAGACTTTTCTTCCCAGCACGTTCCACTCTATTGTTCGTTTGCTGCAGTGTGTTTTTTTTTCCATTTCCACGAGAATGTAATGTTATTTTAAAAAACCTTCCCTTATTGATTTTCATATTTTCTCAGAGTTTTAATGTACCTCTGGTTCTCTGACACTTGGTGCCATTGTCCACGGAAAACTAATTAACTGATGCATTCCATTTCATCAAGGTTTGAGGAACACATCCATCACACTCAGGGGGGGACAAACCAAATACAGTACTCATGTAAATGAAAGTTCTGGAGAGCTCCTGGCTCAGAACACATCATTTTCACTCACCTGTTAATTTATTTCTTCACGACTCTTCATCGGCCGGCCGACAGCTGGACCGGCGTGGTTACTGTAGAAACGGGGAGGACGTTGAGACGATGTCTGACTTACTCACGTTTACTCTAACGTTGATTGTCAGTTTCAACCATTACATTCATTCTCTGTATTCTCATTAGAATTCCCTGCATTTTGCTGTAACTTAATGCAATGAAACGCAAAGAGTTGTTATGTTGCACCTTTGACAGCTGGAAATGTATTTCTTATTTATTCATATAAAATCCTCACTTGAAGCTGGTTGAAAAACTGGATGTGGACGTTCAAGTAAGTAGATAGAATCAATCTGGACTATTTTAATTGAGCTTTTTTGTCATTGTTTTACAAATCGTGGTTCTATTTGTTGTAAATTTGTTGGGCTTCATCTGTTCCTGTGCATTTCTAAATGTTATTTCTGTACGTGTGCATTGTTTTTGTTTGCAGCAAGGGCTTCGCATACATACGTTGCACCCTAAATAACATTTAAAGGATAAAACAAACATATGGAACATGTAGTGAACGTTTAAGTCTCAATGTAGAAACTACAGATACAAGTTGGAACCAAAACCCTTTTTTTGGTCAGTATTGATACTTGTTCCCCCCTCCTTCCGCACCAGCACTCCTATTTGGTTCCGGTCTTGTATGAGTCCAGGTTCATTACTCGGTATTCCATACACTTGTCCCTCAGCCCCTAAGGGACCACCGTGGACTCCAGCAGGTCAAGGTGGAGCCTCGCAGCTGCAGACTTTGCAGAATTTCTGTTGCATTAAGTTGTTCCTCCTTGTCTTTTTGAAAGTTGGAAAATCAGCTTTCCTCCAAACGGGAAATTACCGAGAAAGGAGCACGCCACAGTCCTGACTCATCCTCAGTCAGACGGAGAGCTGCACGTCCACTATCCAACAGGATGACATCACCTGTACTGTTGTACATAATAACACAAGGTTATGGATCTGTCGTGTAATTCTTACAGAAATCAACACGTCGTGGGACGAAGACTCTGGCCTGGATTCATCCTGTCATCCTGTCACCTTGGGATCTGGTCCAGGACAAAGTCAACGTCGATGTGTGTGTGTTATCTGTGTGATCCCTCTCAGATCTCTTCCAGTTTATCCGCTCCAGCCTTTATGCTGTATGATGAAGCTCCCTCTCCTCGGTTATGATGCAAGAAAGACTAAAGATCTGTTACCTCGCACTTACGGTCCATTTAGCTCAAACTGACTTATTACAAACAAATCCAGAAGATGAGCTGCGACGTGTCCCTCCTTTATGAGGAGGATTCAATACGCCGCAGACAGACAGGGGGGGAGAAAAACACCGACACACTGCACCGCGTTTAGAGAAAATCTATGAATTTGGCTCCTGTTATTGTTTGAAATTTCTCAGCTTTGACTCCTCATCCTGACCTACATAGCACGCCAAAGTTCACGACCTTTCACAGCAAATCCCTCCAAGCGTGTAGTTGTACTTTTTGATCATAATCCCCCCACAGTCCCTATTTTATCCATTTAATAAACACTAATACGATCAGATGTATATTCATCCCCATAATTGCTGTGTGAGATAATAAAGCGTACAGTGGATATGGAGTTAATTTGTATTTATGAACTGCAGTACTCGCATTCTTTACGGTACGTGCAGGCGTGGATGAAGTAAATTCACCTTTAGTTTTGCTGCAGACCAGGTGTAATGTATCGACGACGAGAATTCCATCCGTTACAGTGGAAAAATCACTCGATGGAACTCACCCAGTAACAAATTATTTGAGGCTCTGCCGCTCGGTGGACATTGATCTTCTTCCTAATAGTCCCATTAATTGGAAATCTTCTTCGATAAGTACTCAAAGTTACACGGGTGAGTATTTATGTAACTAACAAACAGTTACACTGGCCGGTGTGTTACGACCATGTTTACAATCGGATCTGTTTTATATCTAATCTATATTATTAACATGAGGTGAAATCTGTCCAAATGTCTGTTTGATTGGATTTCTTAGATTATTAGATTATCTGGATTAGACCCAGTGTGTCTCCGGTTCAACGCCGTAGTGTGGCCGGAAACCATTTTGACACTGAAACGGCGTTTTGAAAGTCACCCGTCTGCCTGTCGCCTCAGCGTGCTCATCATTCGTCTCCATTTTTTTTTTTTTTTTTTTTTTGTCTTTCTTACGTCGGTCGTGCCTTAATGTGAGGTTGAGGAAGCCTTTAATTACCGGTTGCCAGCGTGTTCCTGTTTCCTGTCTCCTTCCTTCACGGTCCCATTCTTTTTTAGTCAAAATCCTCCCTCGTCATTACTGCCATCACGCTGCTCAAACACAACAAGAGCGTGAACACTAACACGTAAGAAGCAAACAGGTGAGATCGCTTCTACACCGACGTTCTTCACGATGTCGGACTTTTGAGCGATTTGGTCCTCCAGGTAGAAAATTAGTGATTTGTATCGTTTTGTCATCCCGTCCATACTACGAGCAGCAGTTGGCAGCCCGGGGATGAAGAGGAGAATGCTTAGTTATGGAAGAAACATCGCAGGCAATCAGGTAATCCACTATTATAACGATCGGGGTCTCAACCTGGCCTGTGGAAAGCTTCCACGTTTCTATATTTAACTTCGAGCAGCAACATAAACACACGATATTAATCCACCTGCTTGAAATATGTTTCCTTGATAAATTCTAATTACGGCCTGGCCTGTGAATCTGCTCTCATAACTGGACGCCTCACGTGTTGGAGCAAATTTTTGGAGGAACGGCGGGAATAGAATGTAATTAATGGAAAAATAACATAACTGGACTGGCTGCAGAAGCTGTCAATCTGAGTAATGGACCCTCTACTCCTGTATTGTGTGGCCTAGGAGGCACACCTACTATATAATGTACAGTGGCAACCATAGCTTCATATTTCATATAATCTGCACTCTCTCATGTGTCTCGTAACTGTAATGAGCCTGTGGCCTGTTGCCACCCGCTCAATATGGCTGACCGTCTGAGTGATTGGCCCATTTATTCCCCTGATGTGCATTGATTTTATTCTGACATTGCTGCAACCTCTCGTCTTGGGGCCCTACCTTGGACACATCCCTTTAATAGTGCTCTCCCATGTCACATTTCTGAATGGATGGTATCTATAATAGGATAATAGTAACGTTTTTAAACCACTATTATAACAGATGCCCTCTCTGGTATTTACATCAAACTGTCCAACATTATATTATATTCGGACAGCGTTGTCAATGGAGGACGATTTGTGCGGGCGCAATTTATCATCCGAGAGCGGCCGTGGAGTGGGAATTTGGACTTTGTCTTGGAAGTTTTACGAGTTTTCTCTCTTGGATTGATGAAGCTGTTATCATTGTTGTACAACACACTGAACAGTTTGTCGCTTATTTATTTATTTATTTATTCATTCATTCATTCATTCATTCATTCATTCATTCATTTATTTATTTATTTATTTATTGACTTATTTATTCAGGTAGTGATGTCAAAATAAGTTCAACATAATAATTTACGATTTCACCATTTTTAAAATGTATTTATTTATTTATTTTTATTTATTCACTTAGTGATTTCAAAATAAGTTCAACATAATAATTTACAATTTCACCATTTTTAAAATTTATTTATTTATTTATTTATTTATTTACATATACATTCGTTTCTGCCCTTGGATTCATTACCACTTTAATGAATGAAAAAAGGCCCAAATGATTTGTGGTCCTGATGCTGCGCTGTCCTTACGGGACGATAAACGCCGGTATCTGATTGGACGGTTCAATTCCGGCCTCCAACACGTCCACTAATATTGCATGAAGACGTGTTCATGTGACAGGTGCACACCGGCGTCACCAAAATAACAAAAGAGCGTCACCGGCGCCGTTCACGAAACACAGAGGCCAACGTCAGCGACACGTTGACATTTCAACAACTAATTTGGTCTCTAAACGAGAGCGGCCAAGCGCGGCCGGGCGACGTTGGTTCCCACCGAGGGCTGTGATGAATCTGTGACCTGAGTGATTATGAATAACTGCACCGATTGTTCTTTTGCTGCCTGCTCCCCCTCATATGTTCCAACAGCAGGATCTCAGTGTTTGCTACAAAACAGGACAAAGGAGCGTTGTGCGTTTTGTTGTGTATCTTCCTCTGACGGGCGAGCGGCACCGTTTGAAAACACTCCTCCACACCAGCAGGATAAACTGGAAGGAGAAGGACGGCACCAGATGGACAAAGATGGCTAACAAGTAACCTCTGCTTAACTTGACATAAATAATGAACAGTAAATAAACACTCGCCGCGGGCTCTGCGTACGGAAATAGAATAAGAAAAATAAAGAAATAAATGAAATCACCACTTGACTATGAAGGGCAGACTTGCATTGTAGAGGTCTTATTCTTATATCACCGGAGGAATGGAACATTTACTGAGCTCTTTCCTCTCACTAATACTTTTTTTTTTTTGCTTATTCTGTAATCCCCGAGCCCTGTTTACTAATCTACATTGCACAGTTTTTTGACAACGTGACCCCTGGGAGGCTCCGTACGCCATAACGGGGTCAACACCCGAGCATTACTGCGCCGCATTTATAAACTGGAAAGTACATTTATTTATAGTTTACAAAGTAAACCTCTCTGGGTGAGCTTTACAGGACAAAAAGGAAGTAAATGAAGTACCTTTGAAGTACATTGTGTAGTGGTAAATAGCGGAATATAATATAATGTCGTCCTCCCCGTACACGTCAAATTTCTGTATGTAGTGGAACATTAAAAACGTGTACAGGTCCATTTACCGTGACATTTAGTAACTACTTCCTGTTATTTCCTTTCAGAATAGCGACTGATTGCGCAGAGGGTGGTCACGGCATCTCTCCGTGGGAATCCATGTGTGTGTGATCAAAATCACAGTGTGTCTACACTCGCGGCCTGGAATTACAGTTTGTAAGAATACATGTAAACTAAAAACAACAACAACAGGAACAAGAATGAGAAGCTACGGAAATAGATGTAATATCTATCTGTCTGTCTATCTATCTATCTATCTATCTATCTATCTATCCATATTAGCGGCTAATGATAGCTTTAAGATGACAAATGCTTCATTCTTTTATGATGGATAAAGACTAAAACGTAACCTGTGACAGCATGTTGTGTTTAGTGTTTACGGCTTTTGTGTGAAAAAATATTTGGGTAACACCTCAAACTATCACCAAGAAAACAATTCGACTAAACTGGGAAAAATAGATAAAAAAATCAACATCTCACAATGGTTTGGATCTCCTAACAGAACAAATATCCACAGAAAAAAACAGTTCAATAAAATTAACTAAATCAAACTCTCCTCCTTTTTGCTAATCATCCTGCCTGTCATTGTTTTTTTTCCCTTTTTTTTTTCTTTTTTCCAGCTTGTTTGTTGGTCTGTTCTTGTATTGTGTGTCTTCCTTTTTCTTTTTGTCCTTCTTTTTATTGATTATTTGCCTGTATTTGTACTAATATAAAATAACGTCACCTGTTGTTGACTTTATATCAGCTGTGTCCACACACTCAGCGTATGCATGCACTAAAAAAACCTGTGAGTGCACCGTTTGTAGGCCTTCATCCCACTTTGAGAACCACTGGGTTGGAGTCATTGTGTGATAAATGTCTGTGTTGATATCAGTAACAGTGTACAATCATACCGTGGGGATGATGGAGGATGGGGGGGGACACCATGAGTCTGGAAGCCCCCTTTTTTTAAGGAAACAGGGCAAAAAAGCTGTAATTGCTCAAAAACCCTTTTTTTTCCTGCGTCTCACATGAAATAAAATCTCACAGCAGGCTTTAATTAATGAGGCATTACATGGTTGTTGAACTGATTTACAAATCATCTCTGCTCATATATTGTCTGGTCCCGCCAGCTCATCCAGCCTTCTCCATCAATTCAAGACTTAAACGTGCTTAATCTGATACAGGCAGTCGGCCATCTTTACCCTAACGTCGATAAAACACCTGCGTGCGCCACTATTTCACCACTTTATTTGCAACATGACACAGAAGGTTTCACCTCCGTTCATCCTTCAAAAAACGACTCCGCCGTTGTGTTTTCGCAGCGCTTAACGTTTAAAAGTCATTATCGCTCATCATCATCCGGCGATGGATAATTTTGATGTATGACGGCGATTATCACACATGACTTGTTCGTGCTGATTTGTGTATTTGTTTTTAATGTGACGGCACTTCTGGCACGGTGTGATAAATATGGAATGTGTAGATTATAGTCGGGGCCCCTAAAGGCCCCCCGCTGGAAGGATCCAGATCTCCATCAAATCCCACACGGAAGACAAACGATGATATCCCAACACGGCATTAATCTGTTGCAGCTTTTACGCCCTGTCAACATTTGGGTGCGAGACTTTTAATCAATAATATTTTATCGTGCCATAAAGGTCTTGTATAAAAAATTAAAACATAAAAAAAAGACACAGCAGATTAATTTTGTGTTCTCTCACATCATGGCTGGTTATTCCGAAGCAGGCGTCGTGTTCTCTGCTGTCATAACGACGACGGGCGCTATGGAGATCTCCAAACGGAAG
>OMNV01003294.1:2497-15184 GCA_900303265.1 Brotula barbata
ACCCGGATCCACGAAGCAGCGAGCCCTCCTCGGCCGCCTGTCTGCCTGCCTGCCTGTCTGCCTGCCTGCCTGCTTGCCTTCGCGTCCCCTCGGCTCCGAAGCCAGAGGTCTTGAGAGGAGAGGAAATCAGGGCGAGCAGACCGGAAAAGCTCGATCCGATTTTTTTTTCTTTTTTTCTTTGGTGGTGCTGCTGTGTGTGCGAGGAAGATGAAGAAGAAGAGGAGGAAAAGGGGGAGAAGGAAAGGAGGAGGAGGAGGAGGCGGAGGGAACTGCTGCTGCTGCTGCTGCTGAGAGACGGTGGAAGCAACGGCGAGCCGACAGCGACTCCGCAGGCCTCCAGGAGAACTGCAGCCACGGTGCGGACTGGAGAAATGACGTCAAAAAAAAGAGTCAAAAGTTTTATTGTTCACGTTTAGATTCGTATTTGTAAATGTACACAATGAAGCAGAGTTAGTACATAAAAAAGTTAAACAATTCACAAGGTAAAAGAAGGAACATACCTCCAACCAGGCCCACCTGTCGTCAAATTATGACTGCCCGGAAATTAAGGCAGTACGGTTGCTGGTTCAATCCCCTGCTCCCTACCTGTTAAAGCGTTCCTGAGCAAGCACCTGGACCGCTATTGATCATATCAATTAGATAAGTTTAATATATAAATGACTACTATAAAAATAGAAAGGAAAGGAGATAGTTGTCCATAACAAGAAAAAATGCAGACATGAAATAAGAAAAATTTTTGTTCAGTCTTATCTAGATTTCGTTATCCTGTCCAAAAATCAAGTACAAAAGATGTATTATTATATATTATTTCCATGTTTTCTTCTTTGTTTCCTGAAATCTCGATTTACGTTGCGATCTTCGTCCATCCAAAAACGGCGGCAAGAGAGATTCAAAACTTTCTATGGTATACACTTCATTCCAATGAAAAGAGAGGTAATCAGATATTTAATCAGGCCGATTAACAAACAATACATACACACGGTTTCCGACATCACGTGACACCATTAAGATTGCTCAAAAATAACACTGCACATTAAAGCATAAATATGGGATCGCTAATTTAGATATTAAATAACTAAAAAAAATTAACTATTAATACTACAAATAATAGTAATAGCTAACTATTATTTAGCTTCCAAAACCTTTTTAAATTATATGAATTCAAATTATAGAAGTGGCGTCAGTAAGTTTGGAATGTACACAAAATACTAGTTATGTTAATTACTTTTTAACCAATAGAATACTGACAAAAGGTCCACATAGGTCTGTCGAAGTAAAATGAATGCGTGTAAAGGTGTTATCCAGGATCTTTACATCCTACACAGCTTCTAGGTGTATAATTTAATACAGAATTGTACCTTAACAATATAACGTTTCATTGACATCTATAGAAAAGCCTAACGAGACAAACCTGACAAGACCATGTGACTTATGAGGCTACCTGAGTTCACAAATATTAGATAATGAACAGCATATATATACTGTATATATATATATATATATATACCTATACATAAATACATACATATACATTTGTAAATACGTTTTAACTTCATAATCATAATAAGTTGTCAGTTTTATCTATTGTGATCGTAGGCGTTAGCTTCGCTGATTAATGTTTTGAGTTTTCAGGGGACGGACAAACTCAAGCACAGCATCAAATATCTTGTACGCATAAACTTCACGGAAGATTGTAAACAGTGATAAACAGGACTTCAAATCTATCGTGGATCTAATATTGAGGACACATCCAGAGGTCTACAGCCAGGCTAGCGAAAAAGCTAAAATGCTACACCGAACAAACTAGCGAACACGCTGTCACAGTCGCTTAATTACGAAGTTTTAGATTATTGATTAGCCCTTATTGACATGTCCAGTTCCAAAGATATTGACAGAAAGTATCCGTTAGCGCCACTTTCAGGTTCATTGATGTTTCATGTTTCGCAAAAAGTGGTGAATGTTTGGTTACAACGGACTCATTCCATTCATGAGATGAGGCACTTTTTGAAGAATGAGCCACACCCACTCAACTTTGGCAACCAAATGCATCACGATAAGGAATATAAAAAACCCCCCCCCAAAGATAACACTCTTGCGCGACTTGGTCCAGGCATTGTTGGCGTAAAATTTTGTAGCAACTGACACATCAAAAAATAATAACCTTTTGTCCATTTTCTTGCCTAGCCTAGGTCTAAATTGTCAGACGGATTAAAAAGGCTGATTAATAAGTTCTGAATCCAGTATAAAAACTAACTCAGAAAGGGTGCCCAGGGATCGGGACGAATGAAGTCATTTTCTTCGCTGATGACAACCAATTCTCCACAGCTGATGCGATTTCATCAAACCTGCTGAACTTACACATTCCGCAACTTTCCAATCTGTTAGTTCGCTCCTCAGTTTACAGTACACGACGTGTTTCATTGTCTTAAAGTCACAAAAACATCATAGAATGCTCCCGTTTAGCTTTTTTGTCATACAGTTGCGACGGATTTTGTTATTTATTATTTTGAGGTATTTAAGGAAGAGAAGTGTGGCACACGTTAAGAATCGCTTCGACCACCAAAGTCCTAAGGATGGAATCGTCCACCGTGGATCGTGAATGTCTGTAACAAATCGCGAGACGTTTTTTTTTCTTTCAACAAAAAAAAAGAAGCAGCATCAGGAGACGATGACACAGCGGTAGTGTTTTTAGTTGGCCAACAGGAAGTTACTCTTGTCGCAGCTGCCTTTGCGGATCTTTGTGACCAGGTCGTGGAGCTTCTCGGACAGCGCCACCTAGCAGAGAGGAGAAGGAGGGTCACTGAGATTGTCTATTGTAAATTTAATGCCACCCCCAGTGGACAATTCAGGAAAAGCAGCGCATTTATTGGAAAAATCGCAATGACGTCAGTAATGTTCATAGTTTTCAAAATCATCCAACAGGCCGGATTGGAACCTTAGGTGAGCGAGCTCTGGCTCTCGGGTCATATGTTTGACACCCCCGCTTTAAACGAACCCTTATGGATCCATGTGATTTTAACTTAAACAAAGTTATTCACACCACGATACAACCTATAATGACACTAACTGATAGTAAAATCTATTTTCCTGGGTACTATTTTTCTTTCGTACAACATTCTCTCAGCTACTTCCTGTTATGGGGTCACATCATAGGAGAAGTTGAGCTACTGACATTTTATTTATTTTTTTACTTCATCACGTGTCTTTCTAGACAAATGTGCTGCTCGCTGCTATTTTTGGGGCTTCAAATGCTAATGCTAATGCTAACGACCAGCTCACTCGAAAGCACACTCAGTTTAAGATCAGCTGGGATTCGTCAATGGAACTGTCTTATTTTGTGAAAACACAAAAATGTAAGAAGGAAATATGCAAAAATTGATGAAAGAGGCCCCAAGTCAATGTCAGGCCCAAAATTATTATTATCTTATTTTTTTTACCTCGTCACCTATCTTTCCAGACGTACCCGATATAACGCACAGGTCCAGTAAAAAAATTTCCTGTGTGTTGATATTCTGCACACCGCCCCAAAAAAATGGGCTACTCTTTTTGGGGCTTCAAATGCTAATGCTAATGCTAACGCTAACGACCAGCACACTCAGTTTAAGATCAGCTGGGATTCGTCAATGGAATTGTATCATTTTGTTTATACACAAAAATGTTAAAAGGAAATATGCAAAAATTGATTATAATTTATTAATTTTTTTTAAATCAACTGCATCACTTTAGTTACGATTTTAAGTTGCTTGCGTGATACAATTTGGGAAAAAAATGTCCCTTTCGGTCCTTTCACAAGTAAATCTCTTACTTAAGTCCCATGTCAGGATGATGAAAACACACATTTTTCATAAATTAAAAAAAACAAAAAAAACAATAAATGCATTTTAATGCTTTGATCTCAGTGTATTCGAGTGCTTTGCAGGTTTCTGGTTACGGTGTGTATGACTCACGGTGTAAGACTCCGGCTCTTGCAGCCTCTTGTGTCGAGAGTCCAGAGTCTGCAAAGAGCTCTGGACCTTTGTTCTAGTTTCAGCAGCACTGCACAGAGGGTGTGTGACCTAGAAAGTCAGAGACAGAGACGTCAACACATCCGCCGGAGTAGTCCCGCATAGCAACACACTGATTTCTTGTGCACGGTTGTTTATCTTCAAGGACACGTTTTTTTGATAACGTGATGATTTACTTTTGATGTGTCTTCTTCCTCTCTATTGTCTTCATTTTCCTACATTTGACCCGACCGTGTGACCTACAAAAGCACCCGTTGTAACAACACGCCTATATAGATATAAAGTCATTTCATTTACTTTGTTGGTTTTTTTTCATAGGTATGTCTATAACCTCTCTACCATCTCTTGACTCTACCAAGAAACGTAGGAATTGTTGTCCTCATCCAGGTCTAACCTTTACCTTAACCTCGAAACACAGTTCAAAATTTTAAAAAAATTCAGAATCTTCAGGACGTTTTGGCTTTGACCCCGTTCAGACCTGGTATTAAAATCCAATCTGAGCTATCTGATCTCAAAATACGTAAGTCAAATAAGTCTGAATGCATGAGTCCTCAATGCGTCCTTAGAACGGATAGCGCAGACCTCATTCCAAAGTGGGCTGGGACGCATGTGATTGGATATGTGTGTGTGTCTGAACGCAATGCCTTCTCAGGACGCATTGAAGAACCGCCTAGTCAACTGACGCCGTTTGCCTGAGCAGAAGTGCGTAGTCAAATGTGCACCAAAAACAAAACATAACAGAACAAGAAGCAGAAAAAATGGGTTCACGTGGATGGAGTCCACCTGAAACATGTCCGTCCGATTTGATTTCAATCGAAACTGGATGGTTCACATCACAACCTGAAATGGTGGGCTTAGTCATTTGCATGCAGAGCGGGGAAGTGAGATCCGATCACAGGACGCATTACTTGGGACGTGTTTAAACGCAAGGTGTGGACGGAGCGCCCGGAACAGTTGTTAAAACCAGGTCTGAACGGGGCCTTTTCTCTTTGTTGTTGATATGTTTTATCAATTTGGATTTCAGACCATTCAATCATCCTTCACATTGTCACTATTCTTACCTTAAAGTAAGTGTTGTTTTCTTTTGGTTTTTTTTTAATCGACAAAATTTTACGATATCAAATGCATACTCACAGAGTCACAAAAACATTTTAACACTCATATCAGCAACTTTACAACGTTGTTACACCATATCAAGCGTTTAGCGGGTCATCGAGTTCATTTGGCCCGTTTCCTTGCTTACCTGTCCTTTGGCGAACACTTCCTGGCGCAAACATGTGACCTGAGCGGGAGTGACGGACAGGGAGGTGTCATCACAGCCCAGGGGGTAACATGTCAGGGGACGTCCCGCGTCTGGTGCCGGCTCCGCCTCCAAACACAACAGGTCCAAGAATGGGTGACCTGCAGCGGTGGTGAATTAGTGAAAACAAAAACAAAACGAAATGTAGCAAAGTGGATTCTGGGAAATCAATTCAACCGAACGCTCACCCTCGGAGTCTACGAGGCGGTAGACGGCTTTCCTTCCCGGGACGGTGCTTTTTTCTGGGTCTTCGCTAAACTTCATCGTGGGCCTCCCGCGCACCTCGACAAGCTAACAAACATTGTTCGTAAATAAATGCCATTCTTAAGATGTCAAAGATGTTGCGTGCTTTTAGCGTTACCTTGTACACACAGCCCAGTGACGGTTGTCTTGTGCAGGTGACCAGGTGTGTTCCAACACCGACCACGTCGATCGCGTTCTCCTGAAACGAACACACGCAGAATGTGTGACACTCAAGACTTAACAATGCCGAACCATAAATAAAAAACTGTTGAAGACAACGGAGTCATCCACGCTGGCTGCTAGTTGCTAGCATGTGCCCGCCTCCAAATATCTGTGCTGGTCTATCGAACCACGCTCACTTCCTGCCTCACATGATGATAACGGAGACAACTACGGACGAAGAAAGACTAATCCATGACGTTGAGAAAGCTGTCGCATTCGTTTTAAGGAAAAAATCAGTGGAAATGGCTAATGTTAGGTGGCTACCTCGTGCTTGCTAACGTTAGCATTAGCTTGCGGACTAACTTCAATGAATGAAGTGGAGAGGACTGTAGATGAATAACGCCACAAAAATAATCCCTTGATTTAGTTACCTATTTTGACAGTTCTTCGGATTTTCACCAATTAGCTAGCGCGTGTTTAGCTTACTTTGCAGATTCTGTAAGTCATTTCGATTTGCTTCCGTGTCCTCTTACCATCTTGTTGAATTCAGCTATGCTTTCCTCTGAGATGTTATTGGTGCCAACAATGGTCAGCGACTCAAAACTAGGGATTTTGAAGCTGTAGAGAAAAAGAGAAACAAAACAAATGAACCTACCGTTGAGTCATGTTGAGGAACACCCGCACACACACACATACACATTATGGCACCTCACTCACTGCTCACTGCAGAGTCTGAAGATGCGTCGGACTTCATAGGACTGCCTGCAGAGGTCGCCGCTGTCCAAGCGAACTCCTCGCGGTTTGTAGCCGAGCTCGTACAGCGCCAAGGCCACGGCGCAGAAGTTCAACAGGCCACTGCTGAAATCAGGAGAGCAGAGTTGGTTTCATTAACGAGGTCGGTATGCTTTCGGTTCAACAAATCGCTGCCGAACGATTTATACAACGATGCAACTCTTTGAGGTTGCAATCTGTAGTCCCCTTCCCTAGGATGAGTTCGACCTGGGGAACTCAGTCTGTGATCTTGATCAAGTGCAAATATCCAGTGAAATGTCTGTAATTTGTGAAATTACCGCCGATTTTTCATCGAACTTTGAGGTCACGAGATAATGCTAGTACCACGCAAATCGACATCTCGGTAATTTGGGGTGGGGGTTTTCTTTGCAAGATCATGTGTTTTCCGCCTCTTTACCAGTCAAGAAATATGGAGGTTGCAGTGGAAATTATAAATGTTTTGACAACATTTCGTGTGCAGATTCGTCACGTTTTAGAGGATGTCACGATACTCTTTTTCGCAGGTAATCCAACCTTTCTCTGCACTCGGTCCCATCTCTGAACTCTGAACTAGGCATCGGAGCCATTGGTCTTTGAAAATATTTTGCCCAAAAGGTATGGTTGTCTGATCAAATCGTTCTTGGCGGCAACTTGACATCATGTCCTAGGGACAATGTCGTAAGTTTCTAGGGACTATTATCAACAGGTGGTGCGATGAAAATTGACACAAAGCTTCATGAGGAGCTTCCCGCACATCCCACTGCTCAGGAAAGAGATCTGCACTGCATAACACACACACATATTAACCAGATCGGAATTAAGCGGATTAGAGGATCTGGGATATGACATCTGATCCTGGATTTATTACACCACGGACCGACAGACCTTGGCATGACAAGAAGTACTGTTGCCTTTACCAGCTGACACTGTAGCTGTCAATCACGGGCAGAAAGTTGTGAGGGTAAGCGATAGAGTACGACAGGAAAGCAGCCAGCTCGCCCTCGCAGATCTTCATAGGCTCCGCCCCCAGCAGCTCGCACACTCGCCTCAGCCAGCCTTTAGCCGTTGCGATGAAGTCCACCGGATGAGGGTTTCCATTCACGGATGCCAGATTCTGATTGGACACGGAGAGAACACGTGATTGCCGTTACCGACTCCTGGTCAACAACACTACTCAAAAGGTTTGCCGTGGTATCGCAAACTTTAGAAATATTTGCATATATCCTTACATTTTTGCGTACAAAATTTCAATTTGTCCACGTCCTGGAAATAGCATCAACGAATCCCACCTGATCTTTTGCGGCTACGATTGCAGCGTCGGCCGGCGATCTGCCAGCACGGTACCGCTAGCAGACAGGCCAGCACATGCAGGACAGGAATGGAATTTTGAGACGTAAACCATCCCGAAAATGTCACTATAAATCTTGGATGCCAATCTAAAGTTAGAATCTAGAAATTTTTTGGCTGCATGGTTCTCCAAAGGCTCCATAGGCCAGGGAGACAAAGCGATTTCTGCAGTCCTGGAGGCTTTTTTTGGGGTCTAGCTGGAAGAATATTAAATAAGCTAACGCCAAGAAAACTGTTAAAATTTTTGAATGCGCTCATTCCATTCCACCCAAAATGCCACACAATGAGAAAACAGAAACAGGATTTCATAACAATGGAAGTGGAACTAAGATAGGTGATGCCTTTCACTCTTATTTCCATTATTTCCATTCACAGTACTTGAAGCGTGACGGGAAATGGAGCTTCACATTTCGATCCAAAACCCGACAAAAATCTAAGTTCAAACTGTAAAACTGTTACAGGTAATCCTGGAGTTATGAGTGGGAGGATTTTAGGTCATTCTGATAGAATTTACACACACTTACTTAACTTGCAAACTTAAAGGCTGCAGCTGTATCTCATTAAAAATCGACATGTAATAAATTTACAAAATAGTTCCCAGACGTCTATGGTGACAATGATCAACTTTGCTAAGCCATTGAAAGCTTGTGAGATGATTGGGGAAGAAAAGATACACACCTGCGGCCACACCTCCTCCAGGGAGGAGAAGGAAGTGACATAAGAGTGTGCCATGGTCCCGGCCACAGGGATCCCAAACAGGAAACCAGCCTGAACGTTACTCGTGAGGTCAAACCCTGAAACACACGATATTTATTTTTTCACTGTCGTATCTGTTTGACGATGGAAAAGAAAAATGTAAGCGAATCGAGTTTACCTCCAATGTACGTGTATCGTGAGGCGGTGAGGCCTCCGTCGGGACCCTGAGCCCTCCTCAGGCCCATCTCCAGTAACTTCCTGTGAGGTCCGGCGGCCAGGCGGAAACGGGCGGCATTACTGCAAACCAAACTAACAACAAGAGGGATCCTGAGCCGAGCTTCCGCAACTGACATCTAGTGGTACTAGTAGGTAATTACAGCAGGATGGAAAAAAGTCCATAACCTTAACTTAACTCCTTAACTTACAAACTTTAAGACTGCCGCTGCTGCGGATCAATTAAAAATCGATATGTAATAAATTTACAAAATATTTCGTTTCTTTTATGACGATTGACAGCCACATTATGGCTCCGCCTTACGATAAGACACACCCCCGTATGGGAGTCTCCGTATACTCGTTACTTGTTACAGAGATCATGTGACCATCATGCCCCTAATGCCCGTCATTATTCTATCAACAGGATATAAAGTAGTGTAAAATCAGACAATCTCGTGTGTGTGTGTGTGTGTGTGTGTGTGTGTGTGTTTACCTGGCATAGTTGACCATACACAGTAAACTGGTCTCCAGGAGTTGAACCACAGCCAGTGGACCTGCAACCTCCATTAGAGGAACCTGCGCATTTTACAAAAAAAAACAACAACCCACATTACGTTTTTTGACATGTTGTAATCTAAGAAGTTAGCTGCTACTAGCTTACCAACAGGTTTGTTGTTATTCTACGAAAAACAGAGGGAACTTTTTATGCTAGCATGAACTTGTTTTTCGCAGAGTAAGCTATTTGGGTTGCCAAACACACATGTGTGTCCCACACTCACCCTGGCAAAGACCACAGTGCCCTCTGGGACAGAGCGCACCGTGACGCCCGAACAGTCCAGACCTCGCAGGAACTGGAAGAATTCCGGATTTGTCTCCGGAGGGAGGACCGAGCGTAGGAAGTCCACATCTGGAGACACAAACAAAGAAAAAAAATCAAAACTCTGGGTTCTCGATGCTATGCAAGTTCACCAATTGTGTGTGTAGTCCTGATTCTTGCTTGTTGGGTCACCTGCATCCAATATGTTAATCAAGATTTAATCAATTTATCTTGTGATCGCGGGCTTGACCGCCGGATACACGAACCGACAGACAAATCGCGTCGTAGAGCTCCGAATATTTTATGTTTCTACTAAATAAAAGAAGATTTGTGTTCATATCCTATCCACGTGTGTGTGTAACTGTGGTTACAGTCTGACTTCGAGCCCGTCACAATCACGCACCAGCGAAGATAAAGGTCCATACCGAGCATCGTCAATGAATGTACGGTATGAGAAAATGCTAATTGTCACAAAAACTCTATGAATAATGAAATTAGAGCCCAAATAATCTGGTCAAACCTCATATCTGATTATTCTACGGAGGAAAATTCCACAGTGGGAGCCTGCAACCAAACCCTCACATGTCCTCCGTGTGACTTCTATCCTTTATGTAAGCTGGCACACACAAACAAGAAAATTTGTCTTAATCTCATAATCGTCCCTACTACTAATCTTTGGCGTGTGACTGGGGTCAACGTTTTGGGCGCCTTTTTGTCGCTACTCTTTAAGATTTTGCACTTTCTCTTAACCTTTATTTCACATTTATGCATCCCTTTATTATTTTACGCTCATCAACCGACTGCACTTTACAACCAACCCATCATTTCTTTCTTCAACCTTTATTTCACCTCGAAACGCCAATGACGAAGATCCTCATTTGCAAGGGTGTCAAGATACAAAGACAGGGGCTT
Organism: Brotula barbata; assembly: GCA_900303265.1. Lineage (NCBI taxonomy): Eukaryota > Metazoa > Chordata > Actinopteri > Ophidiiformes > Ophidiidae > Brotula > Brotula barbata. The sequence continues at coordinate 12,966 of OMNV01003294.1, forward strand.
GCAAAGAAATTCTTAAAAATGCTGAGCACATCTTAGTGCCAAAGCTAGCAAACAAAACTTTTCTATCATAAGACGATGATGTGTGTGCCACAGTTGTCACGAGTGATAAACCTTGAAATGAAAGATAGATGAGCTCGAAAGGGTTTAAGGGTGAACATCACCATAATCCAGAATGGCCAAAAAAAAATATTGATACCAAAAATTTTCTTTCTGTGAAATATAGGATTTTGAGTTAATTGGTTACTTGAAATTCTGTGTATCAGCATGGATAAGTGATGTCAATAATGGTAAGTATTTGTCCTAAAAACCGCTTGCAGACTGAGGGCTCTATTTTCTATTTTGAGCACATTATCATACAATAACCGTAGGTGTGTTAAGGGCAGAAGTTGAAACCTCCTGTCCAATGTCCACTTTTGTCCTCCTTTGAAGGACAGCAATTTAGCAAAATCAGCCAATCGCGCGTCACAAGGAAGTGACGCACGATGGCATGTTGATATTTGAGGCTTTAGAAATAAATAGAATCAAACGCATGTCATGTCTTACTCTTACAGATTCAACCCGTTCAACCTTTTCATACGAGATGAATACCTGTCATCGGCCATCAATCTTAGGGCGGAGTCATAAACCGATTGTAGGGGTGTAAGAGCGTTGCGGCTATCGATCGCATCACTATAACCTAGGACAGACAAGACTATTAGCCTAAATTATCCACCTTCTGCTAAACGTATACAAACATTAATTCTGTTTCTGTACAAATTTTTTGTCATAGTTTGCTGGCAACGCAATTTTTTTATACCTACCAGATACCAAGCTATATATACCCCAAGACCCTCTCAAAGGTATGTACGTTTAAAGTGGTAACATGCAAACCATCTGTGGTTCCAGAGCATAGCATAAATTTTGTCTTGTTTGTATTTATATACAAATAAAAAATGCATCTTATTGTTTAATTTGCCACAGCAACACAGGACTGAATCATCTGCATAAAGAGAGACATTACAATTTGTTATGGTGGAAAAAGACTTGGGCCGAGTATCGATCCTTGTGGAACCCCGTTTGACAGTGGTAAAAATACAGGACCACCATTTCCTTAAGATCACACACCGTTTATAGGACGTAGAATCAAAACCAGAATCACGTAGTCTCTCTTAAAAGTACAGCATGATCAACAGAATCAAATGCTTTTGTCAAATCTAGAACGATGAAAGTTTCGCTTCGTTTACATCAAAAACAAAATCATTTGTATCAAATTAACAGTGGTGTTACTTGACTTGAGCTGATTGTTGACGAAGAAATTGGCTAATAGCTCTTGAAATAATAGTTTATCACAAATTTTATTCAGCAGATAACTTTGGTTAAAAGGAGAAAACGTGACCTCCGTCGTTTCGGACATTAATTAGCGAATTAACTAACTGGCTACAGTCAAAATAAACATTTTCTCGTAAATCAATCGTCATTTTTCAATGATCACAGTCAAATCCACATCAATCCCAAAACTCCAGTTGATCCCAATTCAATTGCAAAAATAAACAACATTATCCAAAAAATTGACCACGTATACATGACGCTACGTAGCATGACGATTGACGGACTGCTTTCAAAAATATCTCTAAGAACAAACAAAAACCGACGGTTAACAGTAGAATACGGAATACTAAAAAAAAGTGGAATTACAGGTTTTACTCTTCTGCTTAACAATACGCGGCAAACAATAAAAGTGTAAACAGTACAAACATAAGTTGCAACAGGAACCGTATCTTTGCGTTATATCGATAGAAACGTATCGCTTCATCCGATACATCGTTAGAAAATCAACCGATATATCGTAAAAAGCCGATACAATGCTTGGCTTTACTCAAAGAAATTGTTCAAGCGGCGATATCTCGGGCCAGACCACATTCCCAGGACCGGACCTCAAGACTTGAACTACTACTCCGACAAAACCGCTGATGGCTCACGTCCCACCATTTGAGAACCACTCCGGAAGCCGGAGCGGTTTGTTTCTGTTACTGAAACCTCAGTGGCGTTTTAATTTCAGCTTCGTGAATGTCAAAGATCACTTTTAGTAGCGTGAGAAAGTAACGTGAAAGTTCACGGGGCACGTTTGCCGCGCGGTGAAGTACTTCTTGCGCAACCGGCGCTGCGTGGAAGTTATGAAATGAGACGAAATATAAACTGAAAACGCGAAATACGACCATTTTTTTTTTTTGGAAAAAAAA